>VWZO01016475.1:143733-178828 GCA_013396975.1 Bucco capensis | reverse complement strand
CTTCTCTTCTCTTCTCTTCTCTTCTCTTCTCTTCTCTTCTCTTCTCTTCTCTTCTCTTCTCTTCTCTTCTCTTCTCTTCTCTTCTCTTCTCTCCTCTTCTCTTCTCTCCTCTCCTCTCCTCTCCTCTCCTCTCCTCTTCTCTCCCCTTTCTCTCTTTTTTTATCTGTTCTTAAAACAGATGGAAGAGTTTTAAAGCAAAGTTTGTGTTTTTTTCCTGGAGATCCACCTGGGTTTGAGTCAGGAGCTCCACTGGAGGTAAAACAGCAGAGCAGAAGGTGTGTGAGAGAGCTGGAGGAGGAGAGTGTCTGTTAGCAGTGTGATGTGCAGAGTGTTTCAGAGGGACCAGTGCTCTTCACCTGTTCAGCCACAAGCTCTTAAAGCTGTGGTGACCTCTGTGAGATCCAGGCATTTTGACCCCAAAACTGCAATCTGGATGTAGTTTTGAGATGGCAGCTTGTGGTAGGCATGTTCTGGGGAGGCTAGACTTGACTGGATTAGCTGCCTTAGACTTTGTTGAATTTGGAGCTGAAAAATGGACTGGTTTGGACTGAGTCAATATTTATAGTGGATAGGAGTGGGCTGGTAGGGAGAGTTTCCCTGGACACAGTGCTGCTCAAATGGGGCAAATGATTGACTTCACCAGAACCTGTGCCCCATCTGGAAGCTGTTTGCTGGACCAAATTCCCAAGGATAGGAAAAGGATTATTCAGCAAGGGATGAAATTTATAATTCTCCTTAGATATAAGGAGGAATTTCTTCCCTGCAAGGGTTGTTAAGTCTTGGCCCAGGCTTCCCAGGGAGGTGCTGGAGTCACCATCCCTGCAGGGGTTTAAGAAACACTTAGATGCTCTCCTTAGGGCCATGGGTTAGTGGTATGGGAGTGCTAGGTATGGTTGGACTTGATGAGCTTAGAGGTCTCTTCCAACCTTACTGATTCTGATTCTGAAATGGGATCCCCAAAATGCTGACAAAAAACGTATAGTTCCTGAGTGCCCAACAGCTCTGGGCCATCTCCTTCTCTCCAACCTGTGAGCAGTTCATGCCAGCACATCTACAACTCCTTCTCAATCTGATCCACCAGGTCACATTTGTTCATCACTCAACATCCTAGCCTCAAACAGGAAAATCCTCCTGTTGGAGCAATTTCCCAAGCAGGAAGATGGCTACCAGTGTTTGAAGTGAGGAAACAGGGCCTGAAAACTTCTCACATGACTTCTTTTTTAATGACTAGGCTTCCTTGATAGCACAGAATTTCATGCAGTCTAATGTGTGTAATGCATCACCACAGTGTTAGGGGATAAAATACTTAACTTGGACACAGGATTAAGCCTCAAAGAAAGGAAAAGCCAAGCTCTTCCCAAATAAATGATGCCTCAACACAAAAGTCTGTTCCTGGACCACCTGGCAAGTCAGTCTAGGTGACAGTACTGCCAAATCCCTTCCCTCCCTACTTGTTCTGACTGCTTTTGCCAAAGAGGAAGAAATGTGCAGTGATGGAGAGGAGCTGGTGTGGTCCTGGCGAGAAGCAGAGCCTCATCTCCTTCCCCAGCTAGCAGAGAGTGGAGCAGGAGAGCAGAGGATAGCACAGCACTGTACAGCTGCAGGGCTGCTCACAACAGGGCAGAGCTCTCAGAGAATGTGCTCTTTGTTCCCGTGCCTTTAAAGGGTAAGAGAAACACTTATGCATGGCAAATTAGCCCAAAAATGTATTTCTCTAAAACACCCGATTGTCTGGCCAGCTCTGCAGCTGCAGGGAAGTTCCAGGGAGAGAAGGGGGAGGTGGTGGGAAGGAGAAGGAGGGAGGGAGGGAAGTAGGGAAGGAGGATTTTGATGGCTGAGGAGGGGGATGGCAAGAGGACTGTGTGAATGAGGGAGAAATTCTCCTGCCTCAATTCAAAGAGAGCTGAGCAGTGAGTGAGGGGACCCTCGGTGGAGGAGCTGTGTTGGTGGCCAGGAGACCAAAGATGCTGTGTGGTCTCCTGGGGGGTAGGGAGAAGAGGGGGATAGGAGACAGCTGTGCTGCAGGCACTGGTGCTGGGGAGTCCTGCTGTCTGGCAGGTTCAGCTGTGCCATCTGGGCTGGGCTGCTCAGCAAGCAGTGCCATGCTCCTCTAGTCACCGTGCTGCACGTCCCGGGGAGCCATGGGCTCTGACTCCTCTCCCACCTTGCAGCAAAAGGCACAGGGCCTGTGGTGGGACTTGGGTGGAAAATGTCCCCAATGTACCTCTTAGATTAGGAAGTTGATTTGAGCTGGGTATGAATTTCCAGCCTGATGCTGATATGCATTTACAAACTCCCAGACCATTGCTGGCAGACAGGTTATTCCTTCAACTTCCTTGGGATTCAGAAAGCAAAACCTCATGGTGAGATTCTTGACACCTGCTCAGCCTATGAAGGTGATTGTGTGTGCCACAGTGCTGTCCCTGCCTGAAGGGATGCCACTGCAAACAGAGTCACAGAATCACAGAATGCTAGCAGTCGGAAGGGACCTCTGGAGATCATCTAGTCCAAACCCCTGCTCCAGCAGGTTCATCTACAACAGATTGGCATACAGGTGGGTTTGGAACCTCTCTGGGCTGTCTGGGCCAATGCTCTACCACCCTCAAAGTAAAGAAGTTATCCAGGCCCACCAAGAGCACAGCTGAGACCTCAGTGTCCAAGGAGCATCTCCCACACTGTAAGGGGATGAGATGTCCTCTTTGTGTGCATGATGAGGATTTATTTTCTCTTCCATTACATGCTGATGCAGAAGAATCCTAGAATGGCCAGGTTGGAAGGGACCCTAAAGATCATCTAGTTCTAACCTCCCCACACTGAGCAGGGATGCCAATCACTAGCCCAGGTCACCCAGGGCCAAAGAGGTGCTCCCTGCTGCAAACTGCAGTGCTTTGCAGGCACAACCTGCCTGGTCCTCATTACTCCCCACTGAATGCTCCTGGGGACTTGTACAGTGTGCTCTAGATGCTTCTCTCAAGGGAAGCAGCTCAGGCTGGGCTTTGCCTTTGAGGACACTTAGGGATGCCCTTGCCTGCTACAAATCCAGATCCCAGGGCTCTGTCCTTTCTGTTATGTGACATGACCAACTCTGGGCAGACCAGAGCATCTCCTTCAAAGCCACCTGTGCTACCTGCAGCAAGAGCTGATGAGGTTGGTAGGTAGCCTTAGGTGCTGTTGCCACTGGCTCAAGCTGGCATAGACAAGATCTACTTTGTTTCCAGGTTGTTGCTAAACTCACTGTGTGACCAGATTTTTCCAAGGAAAATCCTATAACTCTCCAGGTTTGTAATCCAAAAGTCCTATGAAGTGCTTTCACACTGGTCTGGAGGAAGGGAAGGACAGGTGGATCTAGCTGATTTATCTCAACAGGTAGTGATTCTGACTGCTGTTGGACTGATTTGTCCTTTCTTTTCAGAGGTTCTGTGGAGATGCTTTGGATGACACTGGCATGGATGGAGCTGCTGGGCATGGAGCAGTATCCAACTGGGAGAAGCCAGAACTAAGTTGGAGGATTTCCTACAGGGGAGAAGCTGATCAGACTTGTGTTGGAGAAGAAGTGTGATGGGCAGAGGAGGAGATAGGGAGCTGAACTACTCTTCAAATGAGGGGTTGGGAAGCTGTTGACAGCTGTATAATCCTGTCATCACCACTTGGCTCATCCCTCTGTGGCCACTGGGATGGTTCATTCATTTGATGTTTACATCCATCTCCTCCTCTCCTCTCCCTTCCATTTCTCCTACAGCCTCAGCCCTTCACAGCCCTGCCACCTATGTCCCTTTAGAAAAACCCTGAAAAGCAGTGACACAAACATGTGCAGCCTCATTCCACAAGTTGAAGCCTCTAGTTTTTAAGGCCACAAAGCTGTGCCACCTTCCTAGCTGACCTTCAGGGGCTGGGGGATTGATGGCAGGCCTGCCATCAGTCCTGAGATCACCTGCAGCAGGGTGACACTTGAGGAAACCAAGAATCTAGGTGCACCCCAGCACTTTGTGGAGATCCTGAGAGCTCCCAAGGATGTGGCATCATCTGAGGGTGGGCAGGACTGGGACCAGGGAAGCATTTATTTGTCAGTATTTTACCAGAAAATGGGACTTGAGGAGAAGGAAACCAGTTGCAGATCCAGACCTGACCTGACAAGCACTTGGGCTGGAGAGCAAGCGTGGGAGGGGGGGTTTTAAAGTAGCCAAACATCTCATTTCAAGACAATCTTCCTGAGTTATTCTGCTTGCTAAATGCCAAAATGTTGTGAATGGACATTTTTCAAAGAGGAATTTCTGACATTTCACTTCAAACCAGCATTTTTGCATGTAAAGCTTGACCCAGGTTGGAAGATGAGAAGTCAGGCACAAGAGCCTAATAAAACCACCAAACCAAACCTGTTGTTCCAAGCTGAGCAGAATGTTTTAGTCTCCAAGTTATGCTATTTGAAACAAAAAAATAATAATTAAAAAAAACCCACCCAACCAAGTGAATGCCAGCTGAGTTCCTGTGTGAGGTGGTGGGGACACAGAAGCAGAAAGACCAGTGTGGCTGAGATAAAACCAAGCCAGGTGGTGGCTTGAAATGAACTAGAAACTGCCCTTGAGTATCCCAGAGAGAATTTTCCTCTTCCATCAATAAATGTCACTCTGATGTCCATAAGGCTGTCACTGGTGGCATGTTCATCTCTTACAGATGCTGGCATCTGCCCAGCTCCGTGGAGAGCAACAGGGAAAGCAATGAGAAGCAAGGCCCCTATGGCTCTGGCAGTTTTACCCTAGGTCTAGGCAAAGCTGCAGCCAAAGCACCATCATCTTGCAGCTCAGTCCTGCTGACCCCTGGGAAAACCAGTGCAGCTCCCCATGGATGTAAGCCCATAGACAGCTTCAGGGGTGAAAAATGCAAGTGTGAGTGAAGTCTGGGTGTGAGAATATCTCTGCTAATTTCAGAAGGTAGCTCATAATGGGTGGGTAGGTTGGGGGACAATGACCAAGTGAGAAGATGTTATGCCCCACAACTACCTCTTCTTCCCCCAGGGGAGGTTTAGATGGATGTCAGGAGTAATTTCTTCACTGCAAGGGTTGTTAAGTCTTGGCCCAGGCTGCCCAGGGAGGTGCTGGAGTCACCATCCCTTAAGGGGTTTAAGAAACATTTAGATGCTCTCCTTAGGGCCATGGTTCAGTGGTATGGGAGTGCTAGGCATGGTTGGGCTTGATGATCTTAGAGGTCTCTTCCAACCTTAATGATTGTGTGATTCTGTCCAAAGGCAGGTTCAGAGCTGAGGGACGTGCTGCCTAGCCTTCCTCCTCCTCCCACACTGGCCCCAGCCCCTTGCTCCTTCCACCCCATCCTCTCCGACAGGCACACGTGCTCCCTATGCTCCATGAATAGAGTTGGCACGGGTGGGTGCAGCCCCAGCCGCTGAGGCTCAGCACTCCAGACCTGAATAAGCAGCATAAAGGCAGGGAGCAGCCCCGCGGTGGCTCCATCCCGACCCATCCTCCCCAGCTGCCCCAGCATCCGCCGGGGGCCCACACCAGCCATTCTCACCGAGTCCTTCTGTGCCCTTTGTCTCCCTCTCCCTCTCTCATCTCCCTCCCACCACTTTTTTCCCCCCTTTTTTTTTCAAATTTAATGCCCTTTTTTTCCAACATATCATTACAAGAGCAACAAAAAAGATGGGACAATACAGCCATTGATGAACTCCTCTCGTCCTCCCGTCCCGATCCCCCCCACACACACCCTCCCTCCCCTCCTCTGGTGCGTGCCAACACTCTTTCCACCCGCCCAGGGCTGGAGCCAGAGCCAAACAACCTCTGCTAATAAACAAGAGGAACCAGATAAACCAGGAACACAATAGAGGGATTTGTTGCACTTTAGTGATGGTGGGAACAATGTCAACTCCGTGGTGCAGCTGCATGGACAACTCCCCCCTCCCCTTCCCATCCTTCTCCCCCCACCACCTCGTGCCCCCCGCGCACTTACAGCCCAACTCTGTGATTTATGAAAGGCCAAAGGTCATTGTGCATTAAAGGGCTCCTTTCTTGCATCATTTATTAACCCCTCTAGGACAAGGCGTGCTCATTGTGGGGATGGCAGGGGTACAGAGAGCGGGGAGGGGGTGGAGGAGTCCATGCTGGCATCTCTGCGAGGATGCTGAGATGAAGAGCTGGTGCTGAAGCCTGATTTTGCACTGACTCTGATGGATGTGTGGGAAGGGGAAGCTTTGTTGAGATGCATTTTTGGCCAGCGACACCAACTCGTGCACTCCAGCACAGCTCCCTTCCCGGTTCACACACACTTCACTGTCCACCTGACCTGGACTTTGTGCCAGGCTGGTGAGCTCAGGTCACACTCAGTGCTGCAGCCATGCACAGGTCTAGGCTTGACCCCAAGGGTTGCCCTGAAAACCCCACAGTCCATGTGTTAGGGATGACTATGTTGCATCACCAGAGATGTGGGTCACCTTGTGCTACCAGGCATGGTCATGTGGGCTGCCTGTGATGCAGCTGGGCAGAGAGGAGGCAGGGAGCCATGCAACAGGATGGACCACTCCATGGTTTCCTTCTCAGACTAGCAGAGGTGGTGAAAAGCTCTCCTTGTGTCACTGGAGCTGCTTGCTGTCACCGTGCAGCACTTCTAAGCCTTCCTGTGTGGCTGTGAAGCAATGCCATGAAATGCTAGCATGATAATTCCCTGGCCTGATCTTTTTCTTCTGAAACTGCAGTGGCCAAGTCAGTTTGGGCAAGGGGATGCAATGGCAAAGGCTTCAGCACAGAACTCTGTGGTCCCTTGAGCTATCGCCCCATGTCCCCAGCAGTGCTTGAGGGCTCACTGGAGACTCTCCACATGGGCAGGCTTGCTTGGGAAGACAAACCCCAGGGCCATGACAGGCTGGGGGTGCTGGCTGAGCCCTGGAGAGGGGCTGTGTGCTGGAGTTCACGTCCACCACGAGGGCAGCGGGGTCAGGCTGGCGCCTGGCTGCCTGGCCCGTCCTTCCCAGCTCAGCAGAGGGGAGCCTCTGCTGTTGACAGGTTGGGACATCCTCCCCTCCACCATGAAGCGATGGCTTACAAGGGACAAGCTTAGGAGCTGGTGGGAGCCCTTTGAGAGTGGGTGTCAGGGCAGAGGGGACGTGGAGGCTGGGGTGAAAGGGAAGATGGTCCTGCTGCCCAAATGCCGTCTGGTAACGCTGGTTACCAGCCCAACTCTTCCTGCCCTTGCTTTGGTGCCTCGGCCTCCAGCCGTGCTCCCTTGCCCGCTCTCCCTCACATTCCTCTGGGAGCTGATCAGGGCTTGAATGACACCCCAGATGACTCTTTGCTATTAATTCCTTCGAACAGAAAGGACTCCTTGTTCTCCCAGTCCTACTCTCTGGAGGAATTACAGGGGCCAAGCAGCAGGCTGAAGCCTTCCCAACTTAACCCTTCCCCCGTCTCCCCAGGAGCCTCCCTGAAGCCAGAGGATTGACAGAGGTGAAGATTACCCCAGGAGCCACATCAGCCACCACTGAACAAGTTCACTGGGGCCACTCAGCACTTCTACAACCATGGGTCCCATTAGGAGGGTCCTCTTTTCTGCCCAATCTTGTACAATTCCCTTCCTCTCCTTTCTGGGCATCTCTCCTCTGTCATGCAGACCAAGAGTGCTCAGCTCCTTCCATTACATCCCACTGGATACACCAGCCTCTATCCAAGAAAAGGCAAAACTGGCTCCCCTTCTCCCCTAGCTCTCCACCCCACTCACTTTTGGAGGTTCTCTTTTTGGAAGTGCACCTGGCATCTCTGGCAGGAGACGAGGGGGTTAACAGCCAGGGAGGCTCTGTGCCACCCATTAATGCAGGTAGCAGACAGACATGCTTGCCTCCTTCCTCTTTGATCTTCCCAGGCCAGAGTAATGCAGGAAAATTGTCCTGTTTAGCCATCACAAGACTTCACTCTGCCCATGAACCATTGGGCTGGCTAAGACAATGGGCTGGGAGCTACCTGAGGTCTTGGAAATACCCAGAGGTGATTGTCCTCTCTCCTTTCCACAAGGTTTTCCCTTCACATCCTCTCCAAAGCACCTGGCACTGTAATCCACATATTCAGAGCCAAAAATGCCCTGCTGAGCAGCATGTCCTGCATGGCCACAGCAAGGCATCCCCAGCAGCAGTAGCACCTGCACCTGCAGCAGCCATTACCATGCCCTGGAATGGGAATGAGGTTTCTCCTGCTCCAGAGTCTGGTGAGAATTTGCAACCACATCCCAGAGTCCCCAAAGAGATTCTCAAGGTCTTCCTTCCCATCCTGGAGTGATGGGAGCACAGGGCCACACGCTGATGGGGATCACCCAGGCTGGGTCACCCATGGGCAATGCTCACCTTGGGGAGGACATCCACTGCTCTGGTTCTTCTGCTACCCTGTGCAGGACACCAGGCTGACAAACAAGCCAGGCAGGCAGCAAACAACTCCAGGCATCTCCTGCTTTTTCTTTTCCCTGGTACCCCATGACAAAAATCACTGCAGACCCCCTGCAGCTAACTGTCCCTGAACCACAAAAAAGTGCTGTGGTGCTGCCAAACCCATGCAGGGCTGCAGGCAGCCCTTGGCTTTTCCTGAGTGACTCACACCACTTTTTGCTCTCCTCAGGCAGTCCCTTCCCTGATGCCTATGACCAGAAGCAAACAGGCTTCTGGGAAGAACTAGGACTCATATTGAGAGTTTCAACCAAAATGAGAGAGGAGTGATGAAGACCAGAGTCCCAGAGTGGTTCCTGTGCCCAGCTCGCTGTTGGGAGGATGCCCCCAGCACAAGGCAAACTGAAAGGCTCTTTGGAGATCATGGGCACCACAGAATCCTGGAGGGTGACACAAAGGTGGGCTTTGAGGATCTTCTGCTTCTCCTGTTGATGGAAAGGCCTTGAAAACAACCCACGTGCTGGGAGCCTGGGAGGGCAGTCATGACATCAGCTCAGGGAGGAATTTGGAGAGAAGGGCATGAGGAAGTGGTGGAGACAGGGTTGGGCTTGGGTGCTCTGGCAAAGGGTATGGCCTGCTCCTGGTCTTTCCTAGGCTGCCATCAATCATGGCCCAGCAGCTCTCATGAATGAGACTGGCTGCAGACCCAGAGATTTGTCCAAGCACTCTGGTGGCCTCTCCCTTTGCTCCTCCCTACTTTTCCTTGGAGCATCATGCTTAGGTGATCTTCAAATAAAAAGAGAAACCATTTGAAACTTTGCTGTTTTTTCCAGTTCTTTCCTGACATTCTTTATGCATGGTTCAGATGATCACCTGGCCATTCTCTCACCAGCCTCCACATCCTCCCAGGACTGAGTAACCAGCTTCCCAGCTATTCCATGGCTATGATGATGAGGTAGCAGAGGGCCTTGTGGCATCTCCACACCAAAGAGGACATGTAGTCCTTACTGAGGATATCGGATATGCTATTTTTGGCTGGGCCTTCCAGTACAGGTCAGCTATCCCTGCCATCCGAAACCTTTTGACAACCACCTGGGTTGCCTGGTAGCTCTTCCACCAAGGCATGGACAGGAGCTGGCTCCTGTCTGGCAGGTGGCAGTAGCCCCTGAGAGACATGGCAGGCATTGGAGCAAACACTGCTCCAGAGCCCTGGGGCTTACTGAAATGCCTTCTGGCTTTGACCTCTTTCTTGCCCCAGCAGGGACTGGTTGGCTCAGACACTCTGCTGCTCATCCAGACTCAGGGCATGCAGGAAGCTGTGAGTCTCCCCACTGACTGCCTTGCTAGGGTCAAGCACCATCTTACTCTCCCTGCAGAGCTTGCCAAGAGGCCACTGCACTTGGACTATGAACTGAGGAGGCTGTGAAGCTCCTGTCAGTGCCCTGTGTGATTGCTTTGCCTAATTGTCTCTCCCTTTCTCTTTCTTCTTTCTGGGCCACCATGGGGCTAAGTAAATCCATCAGATCTCCTCATACCACAGCTTGGGTGGGGAGACATCCTCCCTTTTCCAGGAGGAGGGCTGCCCCCACTTCTCTTCCTCTCCGAGCCCTCCGCTCCAGCCATGGCAGGACCAGCAAGCCTTATGCCAGTGAAGATGCCAATCCCATGTGGGAACCAGGGAGGGTCAAGGGCTTGGCTTTTGGAGTGGGAAATCCAGGTCACCTCCCCAGCAGGGAGAGAAGAGAGGAGTTCTGCCTCCCCTCCCTGGCATAACACTGGGATGGACACCCCTTGTTCTTCCCACAGTGGGACACAGCTGGTGGAATCTCATCCCAGCCTGCCTGGTGCGGGCAAGAAGACAGCAGGGGCAAGACNATTGTGCAGAGAGGCAGGGGTGCCTGCTCCTCCATCGCAGTGGCTGTCCCCACCTCGGCCACCGCTGCCGCTGCCTCAGCTCCTCCTAGCCCGGCTCTCCTCTCCTGTCTTCGGGTCTGGAGCAAGCTGGTGCCTCTTAAAAAGCTTTTTATGTGCTTGCATGTGTGTGTGTGTGTGTGAGTGTGTGTGTCAATCACATGATTGTCCTTCACCTGTATCCTGAACAAAGGCTGAACACTGGGCAAGGCCCAAAGGAGAAAGCTGGGGAGGGAAAGAGGGGGGAGTTGGGAAAACTGAACGGGGGCTGAGAAAAGTCCTTATCAAACTCCTGATTCATGGGTGTCTCTTTCCCTCAGCACACTGTGGGTATTGTTTGCCTGGGAGGGAGGGGGGTGTGTGTGTTTGAATGTCTGTGTCGTGCCCCCCCAGCTCCCCAGCTCTGGAGCTGTTTTACTGTATGGGAAGACTTCATGGAGAACCCCTCCCATTTTCCCAGGCAGTCCTGGGACAATACTAGTGCTGTGCCCCTGAGCTGGGCAGGGGACAAAAGCTGGCCCTGGCTTTCACACGGGGGATTCTGCTGCTCCTCTGCTGCTCTTACTCCTCCCTTGCCACAGGAGATGGGTGTCATCTAGCAGAATTCCTCGGTGGTGGAATTCCTTGATGGTGGAGGTGTTCCACCAACATGGTCATCTCGTTGAAAGCCTACTGAGCAGGTGCCCCTGCAACAATGCACCATGCTCTCTGAGCACCCAGCCCACAGCTGGCTGTCTTAGGAGTGGTGCAGACTCAGGACCATGCTAGCATGGTGGCCATGAGGGAGCTGCTGGAGTCACTGTCCCTGGAGAGGTTTAAGAAACATTTAGATGCTCTATTTAGGGCCATGGGTTAGTGGTATGGGAGTGATAAGTATGGTTGGACTTGATGATCTTAGAGGTCTCTTTCAATCTTAATGGTTCTGTGATTCTGTGACATCTCCACTTCCCACCCACTTGTACCCATCGCCCTCCTGACATGCCTTTATGGTGAGGTGGCATCCTCTTACCTGTGCAGGTCAGGGACTGAGGCCCAAAGAAAGCATTTCACTGACGTGTCACAGGAAATTTGTGGCTTGGCAAGGTCTCTGTCTCATGAACTGCCTTCAGTGGTAGATCATTCCTGCAAAGGCCTGTCCTTCTTTCTGGACCTGGAGCACCTTACCCATAGAAATACATGCCAAAAAGAAGGGGTACTCTATGACCATATACTCATCCACTCCTGAATTCCCAGGGATCAGTCATTAGGAAGACTTGTCTTTGGAAAACCACTTCTGCAGTGGTAGCTGCTGTGGCCACTGGTGTTTCTTGGAGGGTTCTTGTTTCTGAAAAGGGCTCCCAGAGGCATGCCACCTCAGTGATTCCTGATGCAGACATGGTCTTTTCTCCTTCTCCTCTGCCTGTCTTCTCACCTCAGCTGCAGAGAAAATGTCATACCTCTTCATGCTGCACTAGAGGTGTATTCTCTAGGGCTCTCTCTCCTGCAGCCACCTCCTCCCAGCCCAAGAGAAGAGATGACACACGGACAAGGGAGATATGGAAAAAGATATCTGAGCAGTCAGTGCTGTAAGAGCAGGTTGGGAACAGAGAAAAAGGTGCTAGAGGGAAAGAGATTTCAGAAAGAGGAGGCAGAACCACAGGAGATGAGGCAAGAACTGGAGAAAGGTAGAATGAAGGAAAAAACACCCCCTTCCCTGCCATTTAAATGTGAGGAGACACAGAGCCTGTGTGGGTGGCACATGCTCCTTTGAGGATGTCCCTGTTTGCAGCTGAGGCACCCACAGCTCTTCCACCAAGGCATGGACAGGAGCTGGCTCCTGTCTGGCAGGTGGCAGTAGCCCCTGAGAGACATGGCAGGCATTGGAGCAAACACTGCTCCAGAGCCCTGGGGCTTACTGAAATGCCTTCTGGCTTTGACCTCTTTCTTGCCCCAGCAGGGACTGGTTGGCTCAGACACTCTGCTGCTCATCCAGACTCAGGGCATGCAGGAAGCTGTGAGTCTCCCCACTGACTGCCTTGCTAGGGTCAAGCACCATCTTACTCTCCCTGCAGAGCTTGCCAAGAGGCCACTGCACTTGGACTATGAACTGAGGAGGCTGTGAAGCTCCTGTCAGTGCCCTGTGTGATTGCTTTGCCTCCTGCTTGGAGATCTTCTCCAGCAAAGCACTGAGAGGACCTCTCGCTCCCTGCCACTTGGTGCCTGGCACCTTGTGTTTCCCATTGCCACTTTCCCATGAGGTCCACAGGAACTAGGCACCTGAAGGGAGGGCAAATCAACACCATTTTCTGGCCAGTTTATGTGGCATTCTTCCTCTCTGCCGTAGGCTGGAGGTTGGCTGCAGCCAGGGGAACAAGTAGGGCAGTGGGGCAGGAGATCAACCCTCCCCTCCCTCCAGTTCTCCCACCTCATATGCAGGGTCCCTGCAGCTTGGGGATGATCCTTGCAGGCTGGAGGAAGATGCCATGAGCTCTGCAGCATCATTGACTCCATACCCAGTGGGCCATAGACAGCTTTGTATGAAGCTTGGCCCATTTGTGTTCACTGGTTATCTGTCTGCCAGACAGAGGCTCTCCATGCTGCCAGACCCCCTTCTTGTGACAACCACAGCTGGGGTCTCTCTTGGTGAAAGAACTCATCCCATACTGCATGACTTGAGGTGCTGCTCTAGATGAGGAAGCAGAGCTTTGATACTGTTTGGCTAGGCTCTCCATTAGGGTTTTATCAGCACCCAAGAGAAAAACATTCATATTCCTCTCTTCCAAAGGGAAAAAGGCATCATGGTAAGAAGAGTATCTGAGCCTATCTCTTTGTCTGAAGTAGGTAATGCTGAAAAGAAGAAAGGTGGGAGATGATCCCTTGAAGAAAGGATTTTTTTGAGGGCTGCAAGAGGTGCACCTCTGCCTACTTGATGCCAATGGCATGCAGCCCTTCCCCCTCCCAGCTCAGTTCAGTAAAGAATTCTCACTGGGCTGTACTGAGATCCTCCCTGTAGCCAGCCTATGCTTTCAGAGCTTTATTTACTCCAAACAGTGGCAGATGTGCAGGGAAATGGCTCTGTGTTGTCAGCCAGCTCTGCAAGGGCAGTGGGCAGCTGCACAAGTTGGCTCTGAAGGCTTTAGCTCAGGTGCTCAGCACCATCATTGGGACTGGTTCCCTTGTGCTGTGTGTGGTACCAGCCAGTGGATTTGCTGGGTCTCTCTAACCCAAAGTTTCTGGAGAGTGAATATCTGCTACAGGAGTTGAAAATATTCTGCAAGTCCCTTTGATCATTCATCTCTTTGCATTTTCTGACCTAGCACTGAAGCATCTTCAGACAGGCTCTCCAGCAGGGAGCTGGGGTAGGAGCTAGTTTTATCTCATTGGTAACTCAGGAGGACATGGGAGGACCAGCAGACTTTTTTGTGGGTGATGTTTTATGGTTGCAGGGTTGGTTTTGGTCTATCCCAACCCTGCTAACAAAGGAAGCTGAAGAAGCCAACTACCAGAGACATTTGGGAAGGAAATTGAGCTAGAAAATGGAAGATGTGATGGAGAACATCCTAACTCATTGAGTGCTGAGATCCTCTACATGTCCTACTGCTTGAGCAGCAAGAATGAGGGACAGTGAGTGTGAGAGACTTGCTCATTGGGAGACTTCCCTTTCCTTGTGAAAGGCTCCATAGTTGTCTTCAGGAGCAATCCAAGCATGTTGGAAGGAGCAGAGCCTGCTTGTCTTCCCAAGACCCCACAGAGACAAACAGGTTGTGAGAAGCCCATCCCTAGGCTGCACAAGTCCTACGATGGTTCAAATTGGTACACAGTGTCCAGTAGCATGCTATTTTCCCTGGACATGGTATCCTTCATCCATGGAATATCCCTGACCTCCCATATCTCCTTCTCCACCCTGTAGACCCAGGTCTGAATGAGGATGTCCTTTGGGCAGCATCTTGGCCTAGGACTGTGTTGCAGCACAGCAAGGTCCCTGTGAGACTCTGTGACAGTGACCAGGAACTCATTTGGCACATGGGGGGACACCAGACCCCATGGGAACAACTGTGCTAGCAGGGGAAAGGGAGGGGGATCCTAGTCCTGGAGCACACACCCATCTCCCTAATCCAGCACCCTGCCACCCTAAACTCCCTGGGCCTGACTTGTCCAGCACCATCTCTGGGGTGGCCCCAGCACTAAGAGCAGCCCAACACCAGTGGTCCTCAGGAAGAAGCTGGCATGGGGGAAAGTGAGGAACATGCTGGTGGCCAAGGTGGGGTGGGGGCCTGCCCACGTCCCCTCCCCGCCGTCCCCTCCCGACTCTACTCTGCCTCTGAGGAGTGCTTGGCTCCACCTTCCTCCCTTCCCTCCCCCGGTGCTAAGCAGCAAAGGCAGCCAGAGCCATCCAGCCAGGGCATTAGGAATAACCAAGGCTCCCTCTAGGAATGGCACTTGCCTGAGAGCCCCAGCAGCAGCGGGGCTGGCTGGGAGAGCAGGGCAGCTCTTGGGATACAAAGCACAGCCCTGGCAGGATCTGGCCAGCCCATCAGCCAGCAAGGTAAGCTTTCCTACCTGAGCTTGCTCCTCTCACTCTTGCACATCTCTGCTGCCACTTTTCCCCCTTCGTTTCTCTTACTTTTTCCCATTTCCCCAGTAAGGCTCCATGTCACCCTCTGAACCTAGAGGGGGAGCAGCTCTTGCTCTTTTTCAGCTAAAGCAGAGGCATGCTTTTCTATCACTTTTTTTAAAATTTATTTTAATTTTTCTTCTTTTCTTAATTTTCTTTTACTTTATTTTATGTTTATTGCTTGACTGGGGCAGACAGAGAGGCCTTTATTGTTTTTTTCTCCAAGGGGGGAACTGCTGCACGGCAGCAGGGACTTGGAGAGGTGGCTGCAGACAGAGAGGAGTGTGTGGGGCAGACAACCCAATGCCCAGGCTGGTCTTAAAGTTAAGCTTGGTTTATGTTTCCATCTATCTACCTAGGGATCTAAAAATGTGTATGCACATAGACAGTCATGTGGGGGCATACAAGGTAGCTATATATGTTAAGTCTTTGGTTTTTGAGCTGAGAGGAGGGTGAGGGATGGGGGTGTCCCACAGTCAGGATCAGGGTCTCCGGGTGCGGATCCAGGGCCCAGGCTGCTTTCCTGCCCAGTGGTGCCCACGGCTCAGCTTCCCTGGGCTAGAGTCCCTTCTGGTTTATAGCTATGGTACCAGTGCTCCCCCTCCCACACTCCCCCTGGGCACTGCACTGACATTCCAGCACCAGTCTTTGAAAGAAAGGGGCACTTCCCCACAGAAGTTTTGTGGCTGTTTCTCCCCTCCCACTCCCCATGGGAAGCTGTACTCGAGCAGGATGGCCCATGGCTCTCTCTCCTTTCAGGTCCCCAACATCCCTTATCCCTTTTGCCACACATCAGTTCCAGATGATGGCAGAGATAGGTAGTGATATCCCAATTAATCAGGGGCCCTGACCCATCCCCAGCCCCTCGATCACGGGTTTTGTAGTGTTCATGGCAATTGCTTTGCTTGTGCTTTTGTTGAGCGGCCCGTGTCTCGTGGTCAGCTCTTCAGAGACCTTGGAGTCCCTTTCAGATTTGGTGGTTGCTTCTCCATTTCTTTTTTCCCCCTCCTCTTTCCTTTCTTTCCTTTGTTTGTGTCTTCGTCCCTCCCCTCCCCAGTGAGAAGAAGGACACCAAGAAGGAAGAGAGAAAGGGCTCAAGAGCAACAATGGCTGATGACCAAGACCTTTCAGAGGTGGAGATGAGCCCAGTGGGCTCTGAAGATCACCACTGCCTCTCACCAGGACCCTCCATGGCCTCAGACAACTCCCCACACCTCTCTGGTGCCGGCAACGGGGAGATGGGGAAGGTGAAGAAAGAGCAGCAAGACTCGGAGGCGGATGACGACAAGTTCCCGGTGTGCATCCGGGAGGCAGTGAGCCAGGTGCTGAGTGGCTATGACTGGACCCTGGTCCCCATGCCCGTCCGGGTCAATGGAAGTAACAAGAGCAAACCCCACGTCAAGAGGCCCATGAATGCCTTCATGGTCTGGGCACAGGCTGCCCGGCGGAAGTTGGCTGACCAGTACCCACACCTCCACAACGCCGAGCTCAGTAAGACCTTGGGCAAGCTCTGGAGGTAAGAGCGGGCAGGCAGAAGGGGAGCACAAAGGGCTGAGCTCCAGGGGTGTCCTGGAGAGGACTGTGCAGCCATGGGGAAGGATGGAAAGGGTATCCCTTGAGGGGACTTCCCTCCCTGAGGGAGCCTCCTTGCAGGAGGCACAGTTGGTGACTGGGGCAAGAGTGGTGGTTTTATGTAGTGAAGGCTTCCTCAGCAGAGGTCTCCTCCCTCCTGGGTGGCAGGCAGCCCTTTCCATGTTTCCCACTAACTTCCCCTGTTGTTCCCAACCAGGACACTTTTGTACTGGTCCTCTCCTGCCAACTGCCAGGAGATCTTGTTTTCTTGGCTCACCTCTCTGTGCATTAGCAGGAACTGGACTGAGTCCTACCCAGCTTAACTCACTGGTGGCCTCCCCAGGCCTGTTTGAACTCAGGTCCCAAAACAAACCTGGGTTATTTTTCATGCAGTGTTACATGGCAAGTGGGAGACCAAGTTACAGCTAAGGAGGAAGGTCAGGGGAAGGGAGTCAGGTGGCCAGAGCCTTGCATCCATCCTTCCCAGGACAGTCTCAGCTTTGCTAGGCCATGCTGGGGCAGTGAGACAGACAAGGAGAGACCTTGCTAGAAAAGGGAACTGAAGATTAGCAGAAAGGAGGAGACCAGCAGCAGTCCCAGCCTTATCAGGCTCTTTTGTAAGATGTTGACTCAAGCCATCCCCACATCCCTTTGCAGCCAGAGGAATGGTCTCCCTTCCCACCAGCACACACACGCTTCTCCTTCTGGCATCACATTTGCTGCCCCCATTTTCATGTTGGCTTCCTGCAGATCCCCAGGTCTTTTAGGCATACTCTCCAATGGATTCCTCCTTCCTCTGGCAGGCTGGTGGGCTGCCCTGGCTGATCACAGCTGGCCCCTAGCTGTACAGAGAGCCATCTTGCCCCAGCCAAGGGTGTCAGGCTGGCTGTGCTACTTCTTTCCCACCTGATGGTCTCTGCTGATAACTCCATCGACCTCTTATAAACACTTTCGGCCACAAGTCCCCAGCTCTGTCCCTCTGCTTACCTTGCACCAACCACTGCAACCCAAGGCTCATGCAAGTAGGCCATCTCCTTCTCTCTCCTGTCCTGATGGCAGGAATGGAGGAAGCCCTCAACCTTGGGTGGGCCAAGAGACGTATTGGCAAGCAGAGGCAAAACACACTCCATCCAATAACTGATGCCGAGGTCTCCTCCTGGCTTAAAACTTCCTTGCTCACTAGGAACCAAGCCCTTGGGTATTAGTTTCTCTCTCTGCTATGTCAGCCTGTTCACCCTGACCTGTCAGTGGCTAGTGTAACCCCAGCAATGGGATTTCTTTGGGAAGCTGAAGGCATGGTGTGATTACAGATGTCTCATCTGCTGGCTCTTTCCTGCTTTGTTCTCCGCTGCCTTCCCTTCCCTTTACCACAGCACTTGCTGCCAGCCTCTGGACTATGAAGCTGTGCTGGAAGGGGGAGGGCAATCCCAAACTGTTATGTCAAGGTTTCATTCCTTTACTGCAAAATATTGTCAGATCTTAGAAGCAATGACCTCCCTCCAGACACTGCACTTGCCTTGAAAACACAGCAGAGAGGTGCAAGCCTCCACAGGTATCACATCCAGAGCCCAGGGAGACACAGCCCCCAGGCCTGCACCCAGCTGCCTCCCTGCTCCCAGGGCATGGCTCCCACCACTGGCCCTGTGGGACTTGGAGCAGGAGCACACTGCTGCCAGGTGATGGTCAAGTTCAGGGAAGCTTGCAGGATCAGGTCTGGGATGGTTGTGTGCTTTGCACCTGATGGCTTTGCTTGAACACATCTCCTCTCCCCAGTGCCCCTAGCACAGGCTGCAGCCCTCCAAGCCATGCCAGCCCCTAGGAGGACTGTGCAGCAGAGTGAGCTGGGTTATGTGTGCTGGTGGTGTCTGCTTTGGGTAGGACCATGGGCATGTGTCTTTCTGTGAGGCTGGGGACTTGCCTTCCAGCCACAACAGGGTTTGGGTCTTCCTCCCCTGAGGTTCCCACTGTCCTCATCTACTCTGTCTCCAAGGTACAGCTCCTACTCATCAATACAATTGCAAGCAGCTGGGTTTTGCTCTGGACCATTTGATAAGGGTTCCTGTAAAGGGCCCAGCTTGTCCTCTTATCCCCACTCTTCCAAGGTGGCCACACAAACCCTCCAGTCTTCATTACCAGTTGCTTTGGAAGCTGCTGGCCACTGGTATTTCCACTTGGGCTGCTCTGAGCTTATAGAGGTAAAGGGCAGGTTAGACAGTTATGAGTGCTGGTGAGGGCTGTAGGACATGCTACCACCTAGCTCCAGTGCTGGGGGGCTTGTGATCCCATCCACCTCCCCTAGTCTGTACCCACTTGTGGTGCATGAGGTGTGCAGTCAATGAACCAAAAAAGAAGAAAGGAGGGTTTCTGTGCATATTGGTGGTGAAATCTCACCTTGGCTGCCTTCCCTCCCTGGGATGGGACAGGAGCAGCTCTCAAATGGAGGCTGGCTGCTGAAAATGTCGGCATGACTCTTGGCCAAAATGCCAGCCAGCTCCACCGCTGGGGCTGAGAACGTTTAGAGGCACGGGAAGAAAGGGACAAAGGCTCCGTAGGGAGGAGTGAGGGAACCCAATGGGGTGATCTTTGCACAGGGGTGGCAGTACCTAGGGAATAGGATCTGTGCCCACAAAACCCAGAGCTGTGGTTGTGTAGGAGAGCCTGCCTGGCTGCTTTCCGCTCCTAGCCAGCTCCTGCTTTGCATCAACCCCAATGCCCAACTCCATCGCTGCACTGACTCATCGGCAGCTGAGTCCTGGCACGGGGTCAGGTCTCTGGCCACCGAGCAGCACAGTGCAATGCCAGGCTGTGGAAGGGGAGGCTGCAAGAGGCCAGAAAGATTTGAGCCCTTCTATCTTCTCCCAGAGCAGGCTGCTGGCTGCTTGCCCCTCTCCCTTCAGTGTTGGGGAGGGTGGTGAGGGCTTGGTTAAGCCCCATGAAGGGCTTTGCTCCATGATCCATAACTTCTCTGCTCGTGTGAGATTCCTTTGCATTATGACCTGGGGAGCGTGGGGGGCAGCAGGGGGAGGGCAGGAAGCAAGTGAAATCCAAATCCCCCCAAATCTTCTGGCCTTTGCCTGCTTGCACCAGTTTCACTTTGCTAAAGCCGATTTGAGCTCTGATCCCAGGCAGAGGGAGGAGCGAGGAGGCAGCCTTGGGACAGAGAAGACACGAGGAGTGGACTTGGCACTGTCCTGCTGGTGGCACTGCCCATAGACTGCTGTCAAGGGGAGAGGAGCTGAGGCACTCAGGCATAGCTCAGGGAGCAGGGATCTGGCTCCTGCATAGCCTCCAACAGCTCTGCTTCACACCATCCAGGAGATGGATCTGGGAGGCTGAGCTTTGGTCTCCAGAGGAGGCTCTTCCACTCTGAGTTTGCCCTGCACATCAAAGCTGGCTGTGCAGCTCCAAGAGGTGCCCACCCAGAAAGAGACATTTCATTCCCAAGCACAACATCTTATCAACTTTAGCACCATGTGGGCTGGGACCACAGGGACACTGGAGCCAGGCTGCCAGGAGCCAGGCTGCCAGGTTGCAAGGCTGCAGGTTTTGTTCTCCATCTCCCATGGAGACAGAGAGATCTGTGGGGATGAAGGTTTTTCCAAGGCAAGGTTCCCTCCCAGACTACAGGGGTTGGCCATGATGTCCCTTTTGACCCTTTGGAGGGCTGTCTGGAGGAGTGCAGGCTGAGGTATCAGAGACCTCTGGGAGGTGTGAGCATGGTGTATGGTGGCAGGAAGGAGACAGGAAAGCTGGTGCTGGATTCATGGTGGGTCAGTTGCTTTAATCTCCAGGATTAAGGCAGTGGAGGAATGTGGTGTGTGGCCACGACCTGCTCAGGCTGCCTGGAATGAACCCAGGTCAGCTCCAGCCTATGCCACACACCTTCTGGCTGCCTGCCGAGGGGATGCACGAGGAGAAGGAGGAAAGGGGGTGCTTGGGAACCAACCCTTTACTTGCTGGTGACCTTTATGATGCCCTGCCAGATTCATCTGTGTCCTCCTTGAACCATGCATCCTCTTTGTCTTCAGTTTTTCAGGCCAGTTCAGGCCTTTGTGTCTCCCTCAGTGCCTACAGCTCAACAGAACTGGTCACACATTAATGTTGAGGACTTCAGGAGTACCAAGGTGCCTGCACATCCCCATCCCAAGGTAGTTCTTTTGCTGGGGAGAAGAAGATGAAGACATCTCATTCCTGTACTGGTTTTTGCCATTTCTAATGGCTGTTGGGAGTTGCAAGTCATGGGAAGTCTGGTCCTTTCTGAGAGCTCTGGTTTCTGGTTGGAAGCAAGATGACCTTGAGTCACAAGAATACTTGAGGGGAAAATCATAAAATGAAGCTGAAATGCTTCCAGCCCAGAGGCTGCAAAAGGCTTGAGCAATGAGGTTGATCTCATCTCCAAGTGCTCCAAGCCATCCTGCCCTGACATTCCACCACCTCCTCAGACAGCCCTATCTTAACTAGAGCAGTCCAGGATCTGGCAGGGATACAGAAAAGTAGCTTGCATTTCTGCAGTGCCTTTCATCTAGAGACCAAAGCTCATCTGCTACAAGGCTAGCAAGGGAGCAGCTGCAGTTTTTACAACTGCTCCACCAAGTCCAAGAAAGGCTGGTCCTTTGTGCTTCAGCCTTTGGCATTATCCATGTCTAAGGTGAGCAGGAGCTCCAGGAACAGCAGAATACACTTTGAAATTGTCTTTAATTCCCTCCTAGGATATTGCAAAATGCTTAAAGGCAGAAACGTGGGCATGGTGGAGTCAACAGCATTTGTGCTCAGTAGAGCTTCATATTTGAGCCTATGGAAGGGCAGGAGGTTAAACTGGAATAAATCCTTCTGGGGACGAGCAAGAGACATATGTGAGGGCAGTGCTACAGGTAGTAAGGCTGTGCCACACTGCCCTAGCCCAAAGGATGACCACAACTGCCCTCAATTTGCCCAGAGTCTTTGGAAGCAGCTTGTCCAGCTTTATTTTATACTGCTGTGAAAGGCTGTGCTTTGCCTCTGAGTGATGCCAGAGAAGGTGGTGAACTTACTGAGGGGAGAAGCCTCAAGCAGCTAGGGAAGGGATCTCCAGCTGGGAATCTCACCCTAGTGCTGGCACCAAGTAGTGTCAGGGCTTCACTAATGGCGAGAAGGGAAACATTGCTGTCTTCACTGAAAGGCTCCCAAGCTTTTCCTGTTGTTGTGGAAAATACCTTCCATGGGGCAACACCTCAACACCTGGATTTTCACCACATGTCCCACAACACTGTGTATAGATGCGGGGGTTTTCTGACCTAGCTGCCCCTCTCCTTCCTTCTCCTCTTCTCTACCATCTTGGCTTCTGCAGGCTGCTAAACGAGAGTGACAAGCGGCCCTTTATTGAGGAGGCAGAGCGGCTGAGGATGCAGCACAAGAAGGATCACCCTGACTACAAGTACCAGCCCCGCCGCAGGAAAAACGGCAAGGCCACGCAGGGCGAGGGCGAAGGGCAGGTGGAGGGGGAAGCTGCAGGGGCTGCAGCCATCCAGGCCCACTACAAGAATGCCCACCTGGATCACAGGCATCCTGGTGAAGGGTCCCCCATGTCTGATGGCCATCCAGAACACTCCTCAGGTGAGTCCCTGGTCTCTGTGAGCCTATTGATGGGTTACAGACACCTCCGAAGCTCCAGAAAGAGAAGTCACCATGGTGAAAGCCTTAGTGATATAGCTCACGCTTTGCTTGTGACCCAACAAACTGCTGGGGTCATCAGCACAGGGACATTCCTGGGTTTCATGAGCACTTGCACTCCTCTGGTCAGACAAGGTGTCATTGCACCCTCTTATTCTACAAGATGATATGAAAAGGTTTGGGTTTGACTGTCTATTTCTCCCTCCACTGAAGTGTCCAGTCAGCCAGTTGCTGGCATAGTGGGAGGAATTGGAGTTGGGCTGTGTCTAAAGCCAAGCATAAAGTGGTAACTCACCTCTTCTATCTCTTTCCCCCCAAAATGTTTTTGACATTGCAGGTCAGAGCCATGGCCCCCCCACCCCTCCTACCACCCCTAAGACTGAGCTGCAAGCTGGCAAAGCCGACTCCAAACGAGAAGGACGTTCCCTGGGGGAAGGGGGAAAACCTCACATTGACTTTGGCAACGTGGACATTGGGGAGATTAGCCACGAAGTGATGTCCAACATGGAGACCTTTGATGTCAACGAGTTCGACCAATACCTGCCACCCAATGGACACGCTGGCCACCCGGGCCATGTCGGGGGCTACGCGGCAGCCGCCGGCTACGGCCTCGGGAGTGCCCTGGCTGCAGCCAGCGGACACTCTGCCTGGATCTCCAAGCAGCATGGAGTCTCCTTGTCCACTGCCACCTCCTCGGTGGTGGACTCCAAGGCCCAAGTGAAAACAGAGGGGTCTGCTCCTGGAGGTCATTACAGTGACCAGCCCTCCACCTCCCAGATAGCTTACACATCCCTGAGCCTGCCCCACTACGGTTCGGCCTTCCCCTCCATCTCCAGGCCACAGTTTGACTACCCAGACCACCAGCCCTCAGGACCCTACTACAGCCACTCCACCCAAGCCTCTGGCCTCTACTCTGCCTTCTCCTACATGGGACCTTCCCAACGTCCCCTTTACACCGCCATCTCTGACCCTGCACCCTCTGTGCCACAGTCCCACAGCCCCACACACTGGGAACAGCCCGTCTACACGACTCTCTCCAGGCCATAGGGAACGGGCAACGGGGACTAAAGCAGCGATGGAAAGGCTCCGAAGAAGCAGCACAGGCAGAAGAGCCTCCACACTCCCAGGTCACTCAGTGCCATCCAGCCAACAGAAGCCACTGAGCCTACAGAAATGCCTTTCTTGACCCTGGCTATCGCTGGCTCACTTGCCTTGAGGAAGGTTTCTCATCCTTTTGCCCTTTACTGATTTCACGCAGGCCACGTGGCTGGCTTGTGATACTTCGTTGGCCTTCTAAGAGGAGGAGGACTCTAGACATGGAGTGACTGCTCTGTGGTGGCTTTCACTGTGTGCACCCCTGGACTGTACAATGAGAGAGAGACTGTCCTTTCCTTCCCCTCCCCAAACTGCTCCAAGGACTTAGCAAGTGTTTCTAACAGGCCTCTCTGTCCCCTGCTGTGGGTGAAGGTTGGTTGCTCAGCCTTGGTGAACATGTTGTGGGAGGAGAAGTGGGGAGCATGGTCAGCTTCCTCACAGCCACTGTTGTGCAGCAGTGCTGCCTGAGATCCCCGCATGCGTGGATCTTGAAGCCCGCTGCAAGATCAACCTAGGCTTGCTTTCCTGCTGATTTCCACAGCTACATCCTAGCTTTTCTCCCCACCTCTCCCCTCCATTCTGTCTCTGTATAATCCCACACTCTTTCCCACATGGAGATGTTAAGATTTTCCTGAGTGACACACAGGACTCAGGAAGCACACTGTTGGTCTTAGTGTTACTGCTATCACAGCCTGTGTCTGTATGTGTGTTCATGCACGGAGCTTCAGAAGAGGTGGGGAAGGACCAGGGAATCACTGAAGTGCTGTGGGTGAATCCTCCTCTCCTACAATTCCTCTCTGTTGTTCATTGATACTTGGCATTTCTGGCATCTCAGTCTTTTCTAATACCTTCAGCATCCCAAGCAAGCTCTGAGCAAACTTGGTCCTTGCTCTTCCATGTCTGACTGCACCTGCCGAAACCAAGAGGCACCAAGATGACCTCAAGTTGATTCCAATGCTCTCTTTGAAGCCCCACTCCAAACTCAGGCTGATGGGGTAGTGCATTCCCACTCATTTGTTCATCGTGTCTTCCAGTCAAGTCAACAGCTCCCTCCTCCCTGTGCTGAGGATGAAAAGATATTCCTGCAGCTTTAAGCAAGGCTTTAAGCTTTGAGCACTCAATCTTGGATGAGTGTAAAGAAAAGAAGCCTCTTTAGGAATTTGTATTCCCCTTTGGATTTCAAACTGGAAGCCACCAGTTAGACCAACCTTTTTTTTCAGCCCAAGACCTGAGGACAGTCTGCTTGCTCCTCTTTTTGTCAACTCCAGGACTGGAGTGGTTTGTCATGCCAGGGAGTGAAACGGCACAGAAGTTACTGCAGGAAAAGATGACTCCTGGCAATTGATGTGGGGAGAGACGTGTGGGACCTTCAAGTGGATATTCCAGTCTAGAAAGATAAACTACTCTGACCAAACACAGACTGTGTCCAGTGCCACTGCAGCCCTCTGCTGATGGGACTGTCAGCTGCCCTTCCTGCCTTCCTTAGCTATGGATGACTTCTCCTCCTCGTGGTGTCTGAGAAGATCATGTAGAATGTTTGCTCCTTGTACGCATGTATAACCTCCTCCAGCCCTGCTGCCTTATTTATGCAAGTAGCACCTTCCTCACCCACCTCCCTTTTCCCACTCTCTTTGCTCTCCTAGCACCATTAACTCTGCATTAAACATATGGAATAATAAACTTAAAAAGTTTCATTTTCATGTGTCTGGGATTGGTTTTTTTTAACCTCTTTCCTGCAAGCCTTTGTTTTCTTCCCCAGGAAGAGGATGATGCACCACTGCAGCAGAACTCTTACTGGCTTACCAGACTCCTTCATGGAGATGAAACATCTTCTCTTCCCACCCCAGCTCCAGTCATTCCTTCAGTGAGAAACGTAGTAACACTGGTTTCTGCTCTTCAGCTAAGATTCAGCACTGGTTTGCATGTGCTTCACCCAATAATTCCTTAGTGGGATTGTTAATGCTCTCCAGAACAGGAGGATGGGATTTCTTGTCTTGGTTCCACATCACCAGGCTGCAGATGATGTACCTTCAAAGAAACCCCAAACTTCCCCATATACACTAACTTGTGTATTTTGGAAGCAATCATTAGTTTCCCTGTAGAAACTCAACCCCCTCCTGGGCCTCCTGCCTTCCACAAGCAACAACCTAAATATGAACACAGGCAGAGATATAGTCAAGAACAGACATATGCACCTTCTGATGTGGTGAAGAAGACAACCTGGGGGTGGTTATCTGAAGGTGTTTGGAAAGAAAATACACAATAGATATCAATCTGCCTAAGAATCTCTCTCCAGGCCAATGGTAGCAAGGTAGGATCCCAGTTAACAGAGACTCCTCAGCGATTACAAATTGGCTCTAAAGGGTTTCAGTGCTGAGGCAGGTGATCAGTGCAGTGAGTTTGTGCTCACTAGATGTTTTAGGGGTGAGGACAGTAAGCAGGACATCTAGGAACTGTGGAACACATCCAGAGCTCTTTGTATTTGGATGAAGCAGGGCCAAGAGCATCAGCAGCAGAATGGCTTCATGGATGTAACAATGGTGATGCCAGCTAAAGAGCTCCATGTCAAATAGGATGGTTGGCCATTCCCTGGAGAGAAGGAGAAATCTCTAGCTCAAATTACAGGCTGTGGGAAGAGTTCAGAAGGAAACTACTGCACTGCTGAACAGGTCAGGAGCACCTTGTAGGGAAGAAGGGAAGCCATAGTGCAGTTAGGGGTAGGAGAGCTGATTACAGGGGGGGAAGAGAAGGAACGTGGTGTGGATGAACAAAAGAATGGCAAAAGGAAGTTCTCAACCCCACACAAACACCCTTTCCAGCTCCTCAAAAACCAAATCATGAAAGCAGTGGGCTCTGCTTCAACTGCTCTCTGGTGGAAGGGGATGCCTCCTCTCATCAAGAAGGGTCCTCAAAAGTAAGACAGGGCTGAGAATGCTGCTGGTAACAGAGGGGTTAACCAACTCCTCCTGCAGCCTAGCTGGAGCTGGCCCAGGCATCCTTCCCTATCCCTTTAATCGTATCTGATACAGATGCAAGGCTGGGGGGGGAGGCCAAAGGGAACAAAAGAGCCATTTAAAAAAAGAGAAGCAAAAGCCCCCCGTGCTCCATGGCAGACACCAACCCACTGCACAAAGGCACCATTTCAGGGCTGAAATTTCACCGCACCAACGTGATTAAAGGATTCCATGCAGGGTGGGGGGAGAAGGCTGAAGGCCACAGTGCTGCAAATTAACCTTTTCTTAGTAAGGATGGCCTGGACCAGGAAGCATTGCTGTCTGGGGACACGGTCAACTCCCTTCCCACACCTGCAAGCATCTCCACCTTCCCTTGGAGCTGTCAGTTTGCCCAGGGATCCATTCAGCTCTTGCAGTGCTGCCTCCCAGACCAGCACCACCTGCACACACCAGGAGAGGAAGGATGGAGTGGTGCTGTTACAGGGAGCAGGGAGAGAATGCCATTCCTGGCTGGTGATATGACCCAAATTCTCAGGCAGGCAGAGATGAACTCCCTCTGGGACACAGATGCTCATGTGCAGGTCCTGACCACACACAGGGCATGGAGAATGCACACTTTATCTATAAAGCACAAGCTTGAACACAAACTAGTTGGAAATATTCTTCCTGGACCAGTGTAAACAGAAAAATGAATGTCAAGCACAAGCCATAGGTGAGGTGCACCTTCCTCCTTCTTCTGAGACAGTTGGGATTGTTCAGCCTGGAAGAGAAGGCTTCCAGGGGATCTTATAGCAGCTTTCCAGTACCTAAAGGGGGATTATAAGACAGAAGGGGAGAGACTTTTTAAGTGGTCAGACTGTGATAGGACAAGGGGGAATGGTTATAAACTGAAGGAGGGGAAATTTAGATTGGAGATTATGAGGAAGTTCTTTCCCCAGAGAGTGGTTAGGCACTGGCACAGGTTGCCCAGAGAGGTTGTGGCTGCTCCATCCCTGGCAGTGTTCAAGGCCAGGCTGGATGCAGCCCTGGGTGACCTGGGCTAGTGATTGGCATCCCTGCTCAGTGTGGGGAGGTTGGAACTAGATGATCTTTAGGGTCCCTTCCAACCTGCCCATTCTAGGATTCTATGATTCTCCAAAGATTCCAAGAGCACTCTGTAGTTAAGATAATTGAGAAAGACTTGGTGTGTTCTGCCTAAGAGCTCAGGTCTTCCTCATGCAGAGCAAGAACCTTGGATCATGAAATGATAACTAGGTAGTGGCTGGCAGGAGGCCCTTGCAGATTAATGCAAGTAATGCATCCCCCCAGCCCTTGACTGAGCATGGGACCTCCCTGTACAAAGAGGCAGGAGAGAGCAGGGACCCAGAAGGGACAAGTGACTGATCTTTCATCACACTACAGAAGAACAGAGCTCTAGGATTTACCCACTGCTGTGCCATCACAAGAACCACCAGAGGCTGTGCACTTGAGATGGCTGGAAAGAAGCACCCCTCCAGAGCCAGGACCATCAGCTCCACCCCGAGCCAGAGAATGACTGCGTGAGGAGCAAGTGTGGCAACGTCGTGCAGTGCCAAGCTGGTGGCAGCGCTGGTGGCGAGCGTGCTTCCGGCTGCTGCAGTGCCACCGAAAGGGGATCCCTGCTCCTGATAAGCAGCAGCAGCAGGGAAACAATAGGTGATTTGATGAGAGCAGCTCTCTGATACTCCTGAGAAGCCCCACAGCCAGCCCCAGCTAGAGAGGAAATTGGGGGTTTCCACAGCAACCTGCCGAGGGCACAAAGGCCCAACTGTCTCAGGGGAAAGCAGTGGAGGTGTCTCAGCATTCCCATTTTAAGACGAGACAGGGGCAGAGGGCTGGAGTCATTCTGAAGCCAAAGTACCTGCAAGACCATTTCTGTACAGAGTTTAATTGGCTAAAGAGAAGCAGTGCTGGAGGAGGAGGAAGTAGTTACTGCAGGCTCTAGCCCAGCTGTAAGGCAAGGCCCTCACAGGTGAAAAGGCTCCAAAAAAAGCAATGCACTTGGCTTGGGAAGGAAAGGGAAAAAGAAAGATGACCAAGCTGGCAGAGAGAAGTAAGAAAGTCTTCTCTTGGGCATGTAGATGGAAGAGAACGTGGGAGGAGGAAAAAAAAAACCAACAACCCAGACACATTTAACTTAAAACAGGAAGGTTTATCATTTATTTATACAAACATAAACAAAAATAGAAACATCTCTGGAGAAGGAAAGAAGCAAAACAGTGGCTGGAGGCTGATCAGTCTGTGATAATTAACTCATCCACACCCCAGTCTTCATAGCTCCCATCTGGCAGGTAACGACGGATGATGATGGGGATCTTGCGGGCTCTGGAGGGAGCACAGAGAGGTGAACAGAGCCTGCACTGCACCCCTTCAGCAAGGGCAGCTCAAGGGCTTAGTCACTTCAGTAAGCTCTATCAGGTTTAACTGAATATATAGGAGAGGGAAGTCCCAACAACCTTCTCTCTTTGGCAGGTGCAA
Organism: Bucco capensis; assembly: GCA_013396975.1. Taxonomy (NCBI): domain Eukaryota; kingdom Metazoa; phylum Chordata; class Aves; order Piciformes; family Bucconidae; genus Bucco; species Bucco capensis. The sequence goes on along the minus strand of VWZO01016475.1, from coordinate 150,183 downwards.
AGCACTGAGTGTCCTTAGACTCAAAACAACCAAAGACCTACAGAAGGTTAGCCCTCTGCTGCTGCTGCAGGATTCAGACAACACCAAACATCTAACACAGATAAAGAGGACAAAAAAAATCCCACAAACCCAAAACCAAGGGAACTGAACAAATACACTTCTTGTTTGACAGACTTTTTTCCCCATGAGCCACTAAAAATGGGAAAATCCTAGAATCCTAGACTGGTTTGGGTTGGAAGGGACCTCTGGAGCTCATCTAGTCCAACTCCCCTGCACTGGGCAGGGACATCCCCAACTAGAGCAGCTTGCCCAGAGCCCTGGCAAGCCTCACCTGGAATGCCTCCAGGGATGGCAACTCAACCACCTCCCTGGGCAACCTGGGCCAGTGTTCCACCACCCTCGTGGGGAGGAACTTCTTTCTAATGTCCAGTTTAAATCTACTCCTCTCCAGTTTAAAACCATTGCCCCTTGTCCTTTCACTACAGGGAAGCTTCCGGACAAACTGCTATTTACAGAGGATTTTGCTCCCCAAGAGTATCAGTTACATTTTAAGAAGGATAAATGAAACAGGGACTACTCAGGTACCAAAACCTGGTCCAGCTTGAGTGGAGCACAGCATCTGCTAACAGTGCTTCCAATTTAGAAAGCAAGAAAATGCTGAACACAATTTAACTTCATGGAAGTAGATTCAAGTCAGCAGGATGTAATCAGACAGTCTGGAATCTAACCAGGGCCATCAGGTTTCAGCTGTATCAGGCTTGAAAATGGAATACAACTTCTTTAGGATCACATTCAGGCCTGTAGTATTTTCCAGTAGCAAAGTAGTTCCCTCCTGCCAAGGATTACAACTGACTTCTGGCACAGGACAGGATGCCACTACACTTTGTGGCACCCTGACTTACTTTTAAAGCTCACACTTGGGACAGTGATGAGAAGCAACTCACACTGAGCTTGGAGATCTGACAGAAACATGACCTAAGGAGCTTCTGGCAATGATAAAGCAAGCTGGAACAGATATAAATTCTGAAAGAGCAACTGCAATGCACTGAGAAGCTGGGGGAGCAGAGGGACAATTCAGTTCAAGAACAGAGACTTCATTAGTAATGGAGAAGACAACCTGTGTGTGATCTAGGTCACCAAACATGCAGGCAAACTCCAGGCCAGCAGGAAGCTCTGCTGTGGAAAGGTGGGCCTAGAGGTGTCATCCAAAAGCCACCTCTGCTACAGGCAGAAAAGATTTATTGATCTTTCTGTAAGCACAATATGCCAAGTGTACAAGGGGATGTGGGAAAAGAACATCCTTCCCAGGGTCTCCACAGCACCAGCCTGACCCTTCCTTTCTCTTTGGCCAGCACTGCAACACAGGTCTGTTCAGATGGCTTCTTCCAATCAGTTCCAGTCAGGGAATTCAACTGATTCCAGAAGGATGAGGACCATGGGCTCTCCTCACAGAAATCATGAAGTAACACAGCTGAGAGCACTCCTAACCCTCAGCACTTTGCACAAGCAATGAGGATGGCTGAGGGCAGCTGGGGAGAAACCCCAAGGGGAAAACAGGGAATGCAACTCTGAGCACTCACTGTTACTAAGGGAAGACAAAGGTTGTCTTGGAATAAGCTGCTAAATGCTGGGACAAGGAGAGGACTGGGACATCAACATCCTTACCACCAAAGCCTAGAACTTACTTGAGTTCTTTCATGGCAATCAGCAAGGGGTCTGTCTCTCCTTCCAGCTCCACCATCACAGGGGCACACATCCTGGGGCAGAACACCAACAAGCATGTCAGCAAGTGCACAGAGAGGGAAGAGGGACACAGCTAAGCATGCAGCTCCCTATGCCACCTGGACAACAGCCACTGAAGCACCTGGGCAAAGCTGATTTCTCTTTTAGGTACTTCAGGAAGAAAATTCCCCCAGGTGGTTACAGACTGAGCTTTTACTGGAATGGTTTTCTTGCCCTGTCCCTAAGCCTCTGCTGACCAACTGGTGCTCAGGAGCTGGGCAGACCCACACCCTTCCAGTTAAGGCTACTGGGGGCTGCTGCTGGCCTAGGTTCAGCACTTGAGGCAGAATATGGAGGTGAAGCAGAACACCAGGCACCAGAGTGTCTTGGATGAAAGGCCTGGCATGGGCCCATCCCATCTCCTCCACTCTTCTGACTTTCCACCAGCTGAAAGAACCTGCACAAACAGCTTCAGGAAAAGATGTGATCACCACTGAGGAGTTTCTGAACAGTGGAAGGAGAAGCATCATTTTGAGGAAGGATATAACCAAGATGCAACTCAGAAACCTGCTTTCAGACAAGCCTTGCCCCAGCCTAACCTTCTTGCTCACAAGGCAGTTTTTCAAAAAGCACTAAACTTTTTGATATGTATTATTAAAACAAATCCAGACAGGCAAATGGAGAAAGCTGAGAGCAGCCAGCCTCAAAAGCATTTAAAATAAGATTTAAGTGTTATTGGCCATTATAAATGAGGCCTTACTATTCCAAATACTTCTAAAAACTTACAGTTTGCCACAGTGCAACTGCACTTCGAACACGTTTCAGTTGGATTACCTTATTCCCAATTCCTGGGCAGAAAAACAGTTCTGATCTTTCCAGCCCCCACTGACTCCCTTATGAAAGGGAGAAACCAGGACCAGCCTGTCACCTCCCCTACTCTTTCTGTTTGTGACCCAGGAAAGTTAACTGAACACCTCCCTCTCTAGGCCCAAGTCCCACAGGATCTCAGCCAAGGAGAGATACAGAGACTTCACAGTCCTGTGCTTCAGTGTTGACCAAGGAAATGGTCTGCAAGCTCAGCAGTCATAAAGAGACTACATGAGATCCAGGACTTTTTACAGCATCACAAAGGTTGGAAGAGTCCAACCATACCTAGCACTCCCATGCCACTAACCCATGGCCCTAAGGAGAGCATCTACATGTTTCTTAAACACCTGCAGGAATGGTGACTCCAGCACCTCCCTGGGCAGCCTCGGACAAGACTTAACAACCCTTGCAGGGAAGAAATTCCTCCTTATATCTAATCTAAACCTCTACTGCGGCAACTTGAAGCCATTTCCTCTTGTCCTCTCACTGGTAACCCTGCAGAAGAGACCTACCCCCAGCTCACTCCAACCTCCTGTCAGGGAGCTGTAGAGAGAGCTAAGGTCTCCCCTGAGCCTCCTCTTCTCCACACTACCCAACCCCAGTGCCCTCAGCTGCTCCTCAGCACACTTGTGCTCCAGAGCCTCTCCCTGGCCTCACTGCCCTTTTCTGGATACTGGAAGAAAGCTGGGAAGGGAGGAGAAGCTGTGATGAGGCTCAGGACCTGGAGTGCAATACTCACGCTATCTGGAGGGCACGAGTGCCCAGGACTCTGGCTCGCTCGTACTTGGTCATGTAGGGAGTTGTGATCCGCTTCTGGTTCGCCTGCTGCCGCTCTCCCGAGGGGAGGATTTCCACATTCTCTTGTCCCTCCTGGGAAGAGCAGAGCAGCGCAGCAGCTCAGCTGCTCACCCCACCACCAAAGCCCCACGGTGCCGCCAGAGCCCCTGAGGCTTGCCCCAGCCCCACCGGGCAGGCCTGCGGTACTCGCAAAGCCTGCTGGAGGCACTCACCTCCTCCGCGTTCTCCAGGTCCTCCAGGCCCTCATCCTCCTCCACATCATCGAAGTCGTCTCCATCGAAGCTGCGGGGGGGACACGCACATCGCACAACGAACCGAACTGAACCGGACCGCGGTCACCATGGGCTCCCCCCGATCCGACAGCCCGGGATGTGATACGCCGCCGGTACTCTTACTCCCTTCCTCCCTTCCTTCCTCCCTCTCCTCCTCCTCCCTTCCCACCCCCGCCGTCCCTGCTCTCACTTGTCCTCGTTGTCAGACATGTTCCCTCAGCAGCCTCTTCCTGCCCGCTCGAAGCAGGAAGCACTTCCGGGCGCTCGCCGTGACGCTGCCGGAAGTGTGCTGGCCCTGCGCCGGCCCTGCGCCTCCTTCCCTCCCGGGACGCCGCTCGTCGCTATGGAGACTTCAAGGCGCCGCGGCCTGATGTTAGCGCCCGTGGCGGGAGGCGGCGGGCTCGCTGGCGGGGCAGCCCGGTACAGCCCGGGGACGCGAGAGCTGCTGAAAGGTAACGGCGGAATGGAGCGGGGCTAGTGGCGGATACTTGGCTTCCGCTGGGATCCGGCTCCCGCTGCCCCTGCTGCAGGGAGGAGCCCCGGCCTCGGGAGCTGAAGCGCCGGGAGCACGGCTGGAGCGGAGGAACTGCGCGGGTGGCGCCCCCTCAGCTTGAGTCTTCCTGAGTCTTCAAGGCTAAGTGCACTTGGGTCACGATAGCCCCGTGCAACAGAGTCATTAAGGTTGCAAGAGACCTGAGAGTAACCAAAGAGATCATCAAGTCCAACCATACCTGTCGCTATCATGCCACTAAACCATGGCCCTAAGTGCCACTTCTATATGCTTCTTAAACCCCTCCAGGGATGGTGACACCACCATCTCCCTGGGCAGCCTGGGCCAAGACTTAACCCTTTCACTGAAGAAATTTCTCCTGATATCCAACCTAAACCTCCCCTGCTGCAACTTGAAGCCATTTCCTCTTGTCCTCTCCCTGTTAACCCTGGAGAAGAGACCTACCCCCAGCTCACTGCAACCTCCTGTCAGGGAGCTGTAGAGAGAGCTAAGGTCTCCCCTGAGCTTCCTCTTCTCCACACCACCCACCCCCAGTGCCCTCAGCTGCTCCTCAGCACACTTGTGCTCCAGATCCCTCCCTAGCCTCACTGCCCTTCTCTGGACACACTCCAATGCCTCTGGGCCCTTCTTGGACTGAGGGGCCCAAACCTGAACCCAGTACACAGAACACTACAGGCTTGGGAAGAGTGGTTGGAAAACAGTCTGACAAAATAAGAGCTGAGGGTGCTGGTCACCAGCAGGCTGAAGATGAGCCAGCAGTGTGCCCAGGTGGCAAAGAAGGCCAAGAGCATTCTGGCTTCTGTCAGAAATAGTTTGGCCAGCAGGACTAGGAAAGTGATTGTGCCCCTATACTTGGCACTGGTGAGGTCACACCTTGAAAACTGTGTTCAGTTTTTGGTTCAACACTATAAAAAAGACATTGAGGTGCTGGAGCCTGTCCAGAGAAGAGGAATGAAGCTGGTGAAGGGTCTAGAGCACAAGTCTTATGAGGAGCAGCTGAGGGAACTGGGGTTGTTCAGTCTAGAGAAAAGGAAGTTCAAGGGAAACCTTATTGCTCTCCACAATTGCCTGAAAGGAGGTTGTAGTGAGGTGGGGCTCAGTCTCTTCTCCCAGGTAACAAGCAACAGGACAAGAGGAAATGGTCTCAAGTTGTGCCAGGGGAGGTTTAGATTGGATATTAGGAAAAATGTCTTCATTGAAAGGGTTGTAAAGCACTGGAACAGGCTGTCCAGGGAAGTGACTGAGTCACCATCCATGGAGGTTTTTAGAAGATGTGTAGAAGGTGGTTCAGTGGTGGACTTGGCAGTGTTAGGTTTATGTTTGGACTTGGTGATCCGAAAGGTCTTTTCTAAGCTAAACAATTCCATAATCGTAAACCTGTGTTTAATTCCTTTGGGTTCAAGTTGCAAGGGGAGGATAGCCCCAGGAGGGGTTCCCTAGCCTGTCCCTGCTGCCAGAGGGAAGGTGAGGAGCTCCTTTGGGCTGCTGCCTTCACCCCATGTCATGTCTTACAGCGATGATGGAGGAGTCGAGGCTGACGTGCTTTCAGAGGCGATACCTGATGGACTGTGTGAAACGTGAGTGACAGCCCTCTGGCCCTGCTGCCCAATGCTCTGCTGTGCTGAAGAGCTTTTGCTGCTCACCTTGAGACAGAAGCATTCACCCACAGCCTGCTTGAGGGGCAAGTGCTTTTGAAACAGTAGCACAGTTACTACTACATGGGGATGTATGCAGGTGAGATGTGCCCAGGGGTTGTCCAGGGAACAAGATGCAATGGTGTGACTCTAGGACCAGAGCAGTGATCATCCTCCTGTACTCAGCACTGGGGAGGCCACACCTAGACTCCTGGGGTCAGTTTTGGGCCCCTCAGGCCAAGAAGGACCCAGAGACATTGGAGTGTGTCCAGAGAAGGGCAAGGAGGCTAGGGAGGGCTCTGGAGCACAAGTGTGCTGAGGAGCAGCTGAGGGCACAGGGGTTGGGTAGTGTGGAGAAGAGGAGGCTCAGGAGAGACCTTAGCTCTCTCTACAGCTCCCTGACAGGAGGTTGGGGTGAGATGGGGGTAGGTCTCTTCTCCAGGGTTAACAGTGAGAGGACAAGAGGAAATGGCTTCAAGTTGCAACAGGGGAGGTTTAGATTAGATATAAGGAGAAATTTCTTCCCTGCAAGGGTTGTTAAGTCTTGGCCCAGGCTGCCCAGGGAGGTGATGGAGTCACCATAGAATCATAGAATCCTAGACTGGTTTGGGTTGGAAGGGACCTCTGGAGCTCATCTAGTCCAACC
>VWZO01016475.1:129452-143317 GCA_013396975.1 Bucco capensis | reverse complement strand
GGATGTGACCAGCCAGCCAGTTCCTTATCCACTGAACAGTCCACCCATCAAGCCATAGCTCTCTAACTTGGCCAATACAATGTTGTGGGGACTGTGTCCAAGGCCTTGCACAAGTCCAGATAGATCACATGCACAGCTTGTCCCTTGTCCACTGAGGCAGTCACAGTATCGTAGAAAGCCACTAGGTTTGTCAGACAGGATCTGCCCTTAGTGAAGCCATGCTGACTGTCTCTGATCACCTCCCTCTCCTCCATGTGCCTTAGCAGACCTTCTAGGAGAATCTGCTCCATGATTTTCCCAGGCACAGATCCTGAAGACATTTAAGAAGCATTTAGTACTTAGGGCCAAGGTTTAGTGACACGTTAGTGATAGGAATGGTTGGACTTGCTGATCTTAGAGGTCTCTTCCAATCCTAATGATTCTGTGATTCTGTGACCTGACCTGCAGTCTGTGTTGTGTCAGCACATACCAACGAGCAGAGCGAGATCTTTGTGGCAGCTGAGTTCTTCACCTGTGGTGCTCCAGTAGGATCAACAGGCAGATCTGCTGGCAGTAGCCCGAGGCCATCCATCCAGACTCCTCTCTGTCTGTTTGTTCTCCAGGAGGAGACACCCTGCCCCTCCAGTGCCACCCCACATGCAGCAAAAAGGCAGCTGCTGCAGCTCCTGCTTTCACTGCACGGCTTTGCCAGCCCAGCAGGCTCTCAGCTAAGCCTCACCTCCGGCCTGCCAAGCTCTGCCAGGCAGGAGATGCCTACACCCGAGAGAAATTCAAGCCCTGCGCAAGGCGTAAGTCTGACAACACCTCTAAGAAAGAATTGATGCTGTCCATCCCCTGCCTGCAAGCTCAGCAGCACAGGGAGTGGTTTAATTGATCTTCATGCTTTCTGGTTGAAAAGATGCTTTGAAAATGGATCTCTGAGGGAGCACCTGCTGTCAGTGCTCCCTGACTTCTGCCTGCCTGGCTAGAGGGGTGACAGGCGACAGGGACTTGCAGAGTCCTCATGTCAGAAGGGAACACTGGGTGATTTTCTGGCTTACAGATGTGAATCAAACCTCCTCTGTATGTCTGTGTGGTGCTTGCAGAGTTCAGGCTGGGGATGGGCTCCCCTTAACATGATGCTTCCTCTGGTGCCCATAGCAGGGAAGTGGTGTGACCAGGCTCCTGCCTGGGGAGATAGGCTGATAAGAACTTTTTTTCCCACCTTGGCATTCACAGGAGATTTGGAAAAGGAGAAGCAAAGGCTCCAAAACATCTTAGCGACAGGGAAGGATGAGGTGGAGGACAACGTGGAGCAGGAGCCAGCTGAGACAAAGGAAGAGAAGACACCTGAGCCTGAGCGGTTTGAGGAGTGTATGTCTGTCCCTGGAAGCCCAGGAAGCCTGGGAAGCAGGCTGGCTCCAAGGGCTGGGCTGCCAGGCTGCCCTGCCAGTAACCTGAGGCCTGTTGTGGAAGGAGGCACAAAGCCCAGTTTCCAAGGGAAAAGACTCACTGCTGTGACCCAGCTGTCCTCACAGAGGTTTGCTGGCAGATTTCAGCTCCCTGGGCTGCCCACACAAAATGAACTCTGCTGGCAGGGGAATTCCCTCAGGACATGTAGGGTGACCTGGGCAGGAAGCCCAGGTACTGTGAGTCCTTTTTCCAGCCAGCATAAATCAACAGACTAGGACTCTTGCCAGCCTGACCATGTTCTGGGCTCTGTTTTCTTTCCCTCTCAAGATCAGAGCAGTTACACTAGCAAAGCTGAAATGTCCAGCAGAATTTTAAGCAGTGATGGACTTTGGCCTGCAGAATATTCTGGATATGAAAACCCTGCCTAATACCTCTGTGCTTGAATCTTCTATGTGTGTGCACCTCAGCTAGCCCTTCACTAGCCAGGGCAGCACAACACTAGAATCGTGTCCAAAGGGATGCTTTGGCTCCTGCTGCTGGCTTCATGCATGCTTTGTATCCTCTAAAAGCTGTTCCAAGCTGAGTGCTGCCCTTGACACATCTGAAATACCCACCTGCTTGGTACTGTGGCAAGATTTGGACCAGCAGCTCTGTGCTGCAAAGTGGCAGCTGACGTTGTGGTCCTGGGAGCAGAGATGTTTGGGGTCTCTGGGTGATGCATGCCAACTAATGAAGCTCAGCAGCTTTAATCAGGTTTTGTCTACCTCCACAGACTGGTTAAATTGCCCATAAGCAACAGAGAACTGTTTGTCTGTACAAAGGAAACTAGAAAGTTAGCATTGCTGCAAGATGGGCAGCAGCAAGAAGATGGGCAGGGGCATATTTCCCATGATATAAGGGACTGCTAAGGTATTTTGATGTCATGCAAGAAGAGTGTTAGAGCAGGCATCACCCCTCCCCTGGTGGGACTGCTGTTCAAGCTGAGCTAGGACATTGAGGGGTTCAGATGTAGACAGAACCATGTTTTCTTGCCTTTTGGCTGAATCCTGTTTCCACAGTGTTTTCTCTTGTCCATCAGTGGTGAATGAAATTCAGGAGAGGAAGGAATTCCTGGCAGACATGGAAGCTCTGGGACAGGGCAACAAGTATCAAAACATTATCCTCACTGAAATCTCCCAGGTAGGTGAGGGTCTGGCTAGCATTGGTCATACATGCTGCATGGAGAGAACTTCAAGCAGAGTTCTCCTCCAACACCTGGGTGGGGAAGGGCACAGAGAACTGAGTGTCTCCCTTCATGGCACAGGATAGGTGTGGATCTGGGGAAGGGAGGAGAGAGGTTTTTCAGCCTCTCTTTCCATCCCTGCATGTAACTTCATCAGGGAACCAGAACCTTTGTTCTTGGGATTGGCTAAAGAAGAAGAAGAAGAAAAGCTGCCAGCTCTCTCCTCACTCAGCCCTTCCCCTTTGTGCTTGCAGAAAATGCGTGAGATGGAGATCATTGACAAGAGGAGAAGTGAGGAAACCAGAGAGTTGATGACAAAAGACTTCCCTGCTGGGAACAAACCTGATCCCTGTGACAAGGCCAAGGGAAAAAAACACGTGCAGTTTGCTCCCCCCTGTTCCTCCTAGACTCTCAGCACTGGAGTCTCAAGGGGCTGCTCTGTGCCTGAGGAGAGGCAGCACCACCTGTTGCCTAAAGCCAGAAGCAATTGGTACATAACTGGTGACAGAAGCAAACTGTTGGAAAATCTTATCCACACACTGGATCCCTTTAGTAAAGAGAGAAAACCAGACAGTGGCAGCTACCAAAAGGTGACAAAGCAGAGCCTCCTTTTGCCTCCAGAATGCCTCAGAGGACAGCAATCCACCAATAAAACTGTCACTCCACCCAGAGGCAGAGGTTTCTTGTGACAGCATGATGCTGCCACCCACATCTGTGATCCACTCCTGTCCCCACAGCTCTGGGAGCGGCTGCACTGGCAGAGGGAAGGGAGAAAGATGCAGCCTCTGCAAAGCTGAGTCTCCAGCAGCACTGCTGCAGGTCAGTGTGACTGGGAGTGCATCAAACTTCTCAGTGACACAGGAACTGGGCACATACTGAACTTGGAGCACAGATCTTATAAGGAGCAGCTGAGGGCACTGAGGTTGGTTATTCTGCAGAAGAGGAGGCTCAGGGGTGACCTTCTCTCTCTCTACAACTCCCTGAAAGGAGCTTGGAGTGAGATGGGGGTAAGTCTCTTCTCCAGGGTTAATGGTGAGAGGACAAGAGGAAATGGCCTCAAGTTGCAGCAGGGGAGGTTTAGATTAGATATAAGGAGAAATTTCTTTCCAGTAAAGGTTGTTAAGTCTTGGCCCAGGCTGCCCAGGGAGGTGCTGGAGTCACCATCCCTGGAGGGGTTTAAGAAACATTTAGATGCTCTCCTTAGAGCCATGGGTTAGTGGCATGGGAGTGCTAGGTATGGTTGGGCTTGATGATCTTAGAAGTCTCTTCCAACCTTAATAATTCTGTGAGGAGCACAGCTGCTCTGAGGAGGGAGAGGGGATTTCAGCCCAGCACATGCTGCTTTTTCCTGCAGGCTTGCCTGAAAACATGGTATGCAGAATAGCCCCCAGAGCTTGGCAATGGCTGTTTGCTCACCTCACACACACCTCTCCACCTCTCTTCCCCAGCAGGCTGAAGCATGATGCCCTATCCCAGCATGAAGTGCATCTGCCAGTTCCTTTCAGATCCCATCATCTGCTTCTCAGCAATAGCCCTGTCAGCCACTCCCCGAAGCCAGGCAGTGTGCCCTGTCCCCAGGACAGTGTAAGGACACAAAGGAATCAGAAACTCAAGCTGCAATCCAATGTTTCTTTTATTTCTGGTCAGGTGAATGGATTAGTAGAGACTCATTTCCAAGGCAGAGTTCTGAGCAGGCAGAGGGCCAAGGGGTGTCAGGCTGCAGCAATCCCATGGCCTTTGGCAACGGGGAGGTGACAGCAGGCTCCAAAGCGGATTGGATTCTCCTCGGAGAAGAGTTGTGCTTTGGGATCTCCCCTCCCCCTGCTCCTCACCTGCCTGCTGGGCTATGGCAAGAGTGAGATGGCATCACCAGCATGGGGCTGAGCCACGGGGGCCACACTAGGGATGGGGCTTGAGTCACTCAGGCTTTGGGAAGCAAGGCTCCCTCTCCGGAATGCTGCGCCAGCCACCTGGCAAGGCACTGCTCCAAGAGCTTTTTGGCTAAAGCCTGGTGGGTTTGGAGAAGGAACTGCAGCAGTTTGCTCAAGGCTAGTTATGTCTGGTTTGCTAAGGAGAAGGCATGATGAACAGCTGACCAACCAAACAGCCATGAAACTAATTAAGACTGAGCCAACAACTCAATAAATAACTCCTCACCTTGGAGGAGAAAGCAGGAAACAACAATGGAAGGAAGAAGGGATGGCTGGAAGAACACCACCTCCCCCATTCTCTCCTCCACTGTACACACACACACACACACAAATAAAATAAGGGGTTTACAAAGTTTTAGGTTTGAATTCATCTAGTAAAGTAGGTGTAAAACATAGTAAGTGAACCCCTGCACACTTCTAAAGCACACACAGATGAAGCTGGGGGCAGGGCAGCTGTCACTGCACCTCTGTCCCCAGCCACTCTGGGGTGGCACTGGTGAGCAGGGGGCACAAGCTTAGTGCCCCTTGCTGGCACTGAGTCAGTCTTGAGCTTTTCTGCCCTAGCCTGGAAAAGGAATGTTCCTCCCTCCCCCCTGAAGGCAGCAGAGTCAGTGGTGTTTAGCAGCAGTGGGGGGCAAGATGTCCTGAGTAGGGTGTGCGAGCTACATCCTAGCAGCAACTGTACACTGTCCCCTTGGGTCCCCTCAGTCCTGGAACAGAGCTCACCCTACCCTGGTGATGAAGGGAAGGGGCAGCTCAAAATAAATAGGGCACCAGTTATTTTGTTGACTATGGCTCTAGAACCTTGTGATGTGGAAGTGGTTTCTTCACTTTTAGCTTAGGCCAGTAAAATGCAAAGAAACCTGATCCTAATGCCAGGGCTTCCTCCTGAAGTTAAAAACAGGACAGGAAGGAGCCAAGAGCAGGTGGGCAGGGAGGGCCAGGCAGGCCCAGTCCCCTCCTGGCAGAGGTTGGAGGCACATGGAATTGTCATATTTAAGAGCAGGAGAAGGGACAGGGGCAGTTAGTGCAAGTTTTCCAACAAACACCAGACTCCTTGGGTTACTTCTCAGTTAAAAAACACACAGTGTGCTAATAGATCCAAAAATCCATCTTCTCCCTGCCTCATTAGCAAGACTTCACAGAGGGGCTGGTCAGGCTCCTCCTCCACAGCCTTGGGAAGGAGAGTGCTTTGGTTGGACTCCCCCGCTGCGGGCACAGGGCTGGCATCTCCCTAAGGCAGCAGCTCCAGTGCCCGGGGGAGGGTGCAGAGGGAGAGGCAAGGAGAGAAGAGGGAGACAAGCCCCACTTCCTCACAGGCATCCTGGCCAGCTAGCTGCAGGGAGGCCAGGGCAGTCAGGGAGCACATCCCTCCTGCTGCTGGTGTTCCTCTGCTCTAGCTTTTCTCCTTGGGTGACTTGCTCTTGGAGTCATGCTTGTTGCCCAGCAGCTTAAGCACCTTCATGGGCTTGAATTTGCCTTTCTTCTTGCTCTCGGTCTCAGTCTCCTTGTGAAATTCTGGGGTAGCAAAGGGAGGTTATTACTGCAGGATGCTGAGGGTTGTACACACACACCCCCCACAGCAAGGCAAGGGTGAGAGCCATGACTCAAAGCCCTCCACTGTGTGCTCCAGAGTCTACAAAGAACAGATTCAATCTCTCCTTCTGCATGCAGCTTCATGAATGGCTTATGCTGCCTCTCACTGAGGTCAGCAGTGAAACCATCCCTCAAAAAAACATCTTCCCAGCTGTTCCTTACCTTTCCTTTTAATCATGGCTTCCAACATTTTATCCTCCTCCTCTTCTCTGAAACAAAGAGTAGGAAACAGGTCAGCAAGTCAGCCCTGAAAATAGCTGCTGTACTGCTTAATGCTAGAGAACCTCCCACTTCTAAGTCATAAAGAGCAGATCCATTGCTGTCTTGCAAGCGTTTGCTACCAGCAGGACAAATCCCAGGTGCTGCAAGTACTGCCCTGGCTTTCCCACAGAAAGCATTCAAGTAGACAAGAACTGGGAAGCCTGGGAAAGACATCAGCAACAGGGACATCTTGGAACACCCTCATGAGCTGTTTGTGTGGCCCTGCCCCCAGCCCACCCCACTCAGCACTCACCTCTGCCGGTCCTCATCCAGGCAGTTCACGATGGCATTCCTCTGCTCAATGATGGTCACCAGCTCCTGCATCAGCACCTTCTCCCTCCCTCGGTCCTCCTCAGTCCAGTCCTTCTCTAGCCAGCCAAACCCCAAGGAAGGACAGGCAATTACATGGTTGAAGGAGCTCAAACTCGGAGCTTTTGGGGCAGAGATCCCCTAGCATGATTCCCTGCTCCCCTGCTCCCAGCACAAGGCTGGGGCATGCAATGAGATGGGGCAGCAGTTCTAAAGGTAGCTGATTGCACTGCCATCCCTAAAGATCCATCTCTCTTTGCCTGAGACACACCAAGGCAGAGCAGAGATGAAACCCAGGGAGAGCATGGAAGTAACTGCACCCAAAGCAATGCTTTTACCTGGCTTGTTGAGGAGGCAACGTAGTTCATACTCCACATCCGACTGCCGCTGCTCCAGGTTCTGCTGCTTGAAGCTGCAAGGGAAGAGTGCACTGCCAGGAACCACTGCAAGGCTCCAGAGAGGCCAAATGTCATCCTGAGGTAAAGGGTGAAGCTTGGAATGACCAACATGCTGATAGTCAAAGGGCCAGGGAGCTGAGAGTGCCAGCAGGGACCAAGCTACTCAAGGCCTTCCTGGAAGAGATGCTGCAGGAGCTCTGGTGACTAGTGGTGAGTCAGTTCTGAGGGCATCTGGATACATTTGTCTGCTTGCCCTCTTTCCCACTCTCTTCAAGGCAAGGCAGCCATGTTAGGCTCTCCCCTGGAAGCACAATTTCAGGAGGGCTGAGCCAGGGCTCCCCACACACTCACATGTAGATGAGCTCCGATTCGTGGCGCACCAGCATGTGCTTCTCATGGATAAGTTTGAACCAGTCCACCAGCAGGCTGTCCTCAGGGCTGTCTGCCAAGCAAAGGGACAATTCAGAGCCATCCTCAGCTCTGCAGAACCCCATCACCCTACAGCAAACTGGGCTCTGCCAAGCCAGGACAGGGCCACTGGGCTAGATCCAATCTATTCCTGATCCCCAGAGAGGAAGGGCTCTTCTCCCACCTGTTTCCACTGTAGGGACATCTCCACATTGACAGTATGGCTGTGACTGTTCTTGGAGCCCAGCATAGCCCAGCAGGCAGGAGAGCCCTGACTGCTGTCTCCTTGGCTGGACACAGGACAAGCCCATACCCACAGACAGTGACCTCACATACCATTCTCAGCGCTGCGAAGTTTCTCCTCCAAGGCCACCCCACGGTGCTCCAGCTGGTCCAGCTGGTGCTCGATGGCATCCATCTCCCCATAGATGTCTTCCTCAGGGATGTACTGATCTGTCTGCACCTGCCAAAGCACAAGGCAGAAAGTTCCATTGCCACCAATCTCCAGATTTTAGGGGTAAACCTAAGGCTGATCAACAGTGGGAAAAGCCCTGGGTGTGCTGGTGACCAGCAGGATGCCCAGGAGCCAGCAATGTGCCCTCGTGGCCCAGAAGGCCAATGGCATCCTGGGCTGCAGCAAGAAGAGTGTGGCCAGCAGGGCCAGGGAGGTTCTCCTTCCCCTCTGCTCTGCCCTGGGGAGGCCACAGCTGGAGTCCTGTGTCCAGTTCTGGGCTCCTCTGGTTAAGAGAGACAGGGAACTTCTGGAGAGGGTGCAGAGAAGAGCTACTGAAATGCTGAGGGGACTTGAGCACCTCTCTTATGGGGAGAGGCTGAGAGAGCTGGGGCAGGTTAGGCTGGAGCAGAGCAGCCTGAGGGGAGATCTGAGCAATGCTTAGCAATCCTTACAGGGTGGGGGGCAGGAGGATGGGGCCAGGCTTTGTTCTGGGGTGCCCAGGGACAGCACTAGAGGCAATGGGCACAAACTAGCACCCAGCAAGTTCCATCTGAACATGAGGAGGAACTTCTTTCCTTAGAGGGTGGTGGAGCACTAGCCCAGGCTGCCCAGGGAGGTGCTGGAGTCTCCATCTCTGGAGAGATTCCCAACCCAACTGGGCACATCCTGTGCAAGCTGCTCTAGGTTCTCCTGCTCTGGCAGGAGGGTTGGACTAGTGATCTCCAGAGGTCCCTTCCCACCCCTAACCTTCTGTTATTCTGTGAACAGTAATGGGGATGGGAGGGGGGATAACAGAATACTTCACCCAAGCGTGGATCTGAAATCCTCAGTGTGGGGAGGTTGGAACTAGATGATCTTTAGGGTCCCTTCCAACCTGGCCATTCTAGGATTCTATGATTCTATGATCCCACTCTGGAGCAAAGGGAGGCCATGGTGGCACCACCATCCTCCCCAGCCACAGTGACCTGTGCAATCACTATCCACAGGTGCATCAGCTGCAGCCCTGGGGGACAGCAGAGAGCTGGCTCTTGGCCTCTGTTGCCCAGGGTTCTCCTACCTTGCGTTTGATCAGTGGGAAGCCATGACCAGGCGCAGGAGGTCGCACAGGCTTGGAGCCCTTGGGAGGTTTCTTTGCAGAGGGGGAGGCAGCAGGAGATGGCTTGCGGTTGAAAGGGTTCTCTTTGCAGGAAGACTGTAGAGGAGGGGACAAAAAGAGGTGAGGATCTAGGAAAGGGAAGGGATATAGCATTCCAATAGCTGGGACTGAGCAGACAGGGCAGCCCCACGGTTTGTCCTGCCCCATACCCTCCTAGAGGAAGAATACAGCACTGATCTCCACCAGTAGCACAGCCACCAGGCTAAAAAACCAGCTGTGCTCCTGTTGAGCATCAGCTCCCCAGGGGAGATTTAGACTGGATGTCAGGAGGAATTTCTTCCCTGCAAGGGTTGTTAAGTCTTGGCCCAGGCTGCCCAGGAAGGTGCTGGAGTCACCATCCCTGCAGGGGTTTAAGAAACATGTAGATGTGGTACTTAGAGCCATAGCTTAGTGGCATGGGAGTGATAGGTATGGTTGGACTTGATCTTCTGTCTCTTCCAACCTTAATGATTCTGTGATTTCCTCTAACAAGCATGGTGATTTATTTTCCTTCACAGGTCCCTCCCTATTTGCTCACACAACAATCTGCCTCTCCTCTAGCACATGGGGCAGGCAGAGTAGGAGCAGAGCCACCATTTAATGAGCACATGTCCGAGGCTTGCTTTCAGAGGGCAAGACACCAAACCTACCTAAGGGGCAAGGCTAGACTCATGATCCCCACTGGGATGGAAAATCTCCCAGCTCTGGCTGGGAGGAAGGTCACCACCTCACCTTCAGCTGTGGCTTGGGTGAGGAGGGTGTGTTAGGGCTCCCATCTGAAGGCAGCAGGATGGCTGTAGGGCTAGCCCCAGCAGGAGGCTTGGGGGGCAGCTGGCTGGGGCTGCTCTTCAAGCTGCTGCTGGAGACACTCCTGCTGGTGTGCAGGGTGCTGGGCTGTGCCTCCCTGCTGAGGCTGGCCAGCTCGCTGGAGGAGGAGAAGGACGAGTTGGTGGAGAGGCTGGCTGCAGCAGCAGGGCTTTCGCTGGACGAGATGCTGGCCAGTGGTGTGTCAGTGCTGGAGGTCTTGGTGGCTGTTGGTGTGTGGACAGTGGGCTCAGAGGAGCTCTTAGGCACCGAGGCCTCTTCAGTGTCACCCAGCACCTTGGCTGAACTCTCCGAGTTGATGCTCTCGAGGCTGAGGGCTGGAGATGGGGTGGAGGATGATGGCTCAGAGTGTGACAGCCTGGAGACAGGGTGGTGGGCTGCAAAGCAAAGGGAGAGCTCAGGAAGGAACCAGGCAGCAGCCAGGACAGAAGGGAAGAGTGGTATAGACCAAGGCAGGGTGGAGGGAAACAATGCCTGTCTGTCTGTCTGTCTACAGAGAAGACAGAAAGGACCTTCCAGCACAAAGGTCTTGCCTGCAAATGCTGTGCCCCAGCAGGTAGAGAGGACGTGGCTAGCATGAGTCCCAGCACAAGCATCACGGCATGAAGGCCTGGCTTGCCAGAGTGATGCAGAGGCAACCAGGCAGGCAGAGCCTCCAAGGGACTGCACAAGACTGCAGCTCCTGTTTCGGAGGGCTAAGGGAGTGGGGGAAAGCTCACCGAGTGGGGAAGCACTAGGGGCTCGTGGAGCTGGCCTCTTCTTCATCTTTGGGCTGCTAGTGGGAGTGATGCCATACCAGGGGTGCAGAGGCTTGGCAGCAGTCTCACTCTGCTCCTGCTCGGGTGTGCTTGTTTGGGCAGCAGCGCTCTCCTCTTCCTCCTCCTCGTCCTCCTCCTCAAAAGGGTTATATGATTTAGGTTCTGTGGCATCAGACTTGTTCTCCTCACTCCTGGCTTTCCCCACCTCCTCCTCATCCTCCTCCTTTGAAGTGCTACTCAGAGTCTCATGGCTGCTGCCTGGGGGAGGAGGGGGAGCTGGCTTCCTCTTGGGCTCTGCTTGCACTAAGGCCATCCATGGCGGGTCCTTGGCTCTTACAGCAGCTCCAGCACTGAGAGAAGAGAGGTTGAGGTGGCAGGTAGCAGAGACAAGCTGGGACAGCAAGGCACAGGAGAGGGACTTAGCCCTCAGGGGAAAGCAAAGATGGAGCAGGATGTCCCCCATGCAGAACCACCTTTCTCATCCAAGGGTGGCCCTCGTCCTCCCCAGACACAAAGCATCTTGTTCTCTGTGGGCAAACCTCTGGGCATGAGGGAAGCACAGCCTGCCTTGCCTGGCATTTTGGCCTCCATATTACAACATCCATCTGATGAGCAACAGCAAAGGCAGAGCCTTATGAGCACAGCTGTTCTCCTCTACCCTCTGCTCCCCAGGCTGTCGAGATCAGATACCTGTGCTCTGTGGCCACACTCCCTTCCTACCCTTCAGAGAGCTGCTCATCACCTTATCATCTGAGCATCCCAGAGTCTGACTCCTCTGCTAACTCCTGCAGCTGGAAGTGCCACTGCTCCTCCAGGGGCACAGCCCATAGCAAGCCCACACCATGGCTCATCAGGTAAGGTGACTGTCACTGGCTGCACACAGGTACCTGCTCCGTGGCCACTGCCCATGTGGGGTGTTTGTGCAAGCTCTGTCCCAAGAGCAGGCAGCAATGAACCACAGTATCATCCCAGTATGTCAGGGGTTGGAAGGGCCCTAGAAAGATCATCTAGTGCAACCCCCCTGCCAGAGCAGGAGCACCTAGACCAGCTCACACAGCAATGTGTCCAGGCAGCTCTGCAATGGCTCCAGACAAGGAGACTCCACAGCCTCCTGGGCAGCCTGGGCCAGTGCTCTGGCACCCTTACCAACCAACACCAGCAGACTCCTGAGTAAGAGCCCAGGAGGTGTTAAGGTTGCAGTCCAGCACTCACAATGTCCCTATACTGGACCTTTCCTGGGACAAACATTCCCCAGAGCAGACAAATGTCCCCTCCTCAGCAGGGCCATTTCAGAAGGCATTTCTGTATGTGCCACAGAAAAACCTTTCTGAAGCTCCCAAACTCTTAAGAGGCAAAGAGCCTGGAAGGTACAAACAAACACACACTGTCAGCCTGATTGTTGCTGGAAGGGATCTGACCACAGCCTACATGCTCCTGGAAGAGGGGCTGATGGAGGTGGGAGAGGAGACTCCAGCTGAGCTGGGGCTCTGAGGTCTGCAGGGGATCTGTGGACAGAATGACATACCGGTCAGAGGAGCAGGGTCTCCCTCGGGGTTTTGGGACAGGGGGGCTGGCTTCAAGTCCCCTACCTAGAAAGACACAGGGTCAGGCTGTCACAACAACAAAAGGACATGAAGAAAGAGGTTAAATCAACACAAGGCACCTCTTACAGAGCTCCCTACAGGAGGCTGGCTATTCCCACTCTCTGAAGACCTCAGGGTATTTCCTCCTGAGCTGTCAGTCAACCCCAAACGTGACCTTTACATTTTTCTCCCCACTCCATCCCAGGAGCTGCCCATGGAGAACTGATACTCCCCTCTGCCCCCACAGCAGCAAACTGCTCTAGCACTGCCACCTTCCCTCTACACTGGCAGCACCCCCTGCAGAGCTTTGGAGAAATACAAGGGGGCACTGCTCTGCCCACTATGGGGATGGTTGGCAATCCTCCTTTAGTTTTCCTCAACAAATAAGTCTTTTTATCAGTCAAAAAAAAGACTGTAGCTTGTTTTAAAAGTTGGGAAGATGTTTACAAATCTACCCAAATCTCTTGGACTCAGGAGAAACAGTTTAAACCCATGATCCTGGCCTTTAGTTTTGTTTTTCACCCTTGCAATTTTCTCTCTCTGGGTACATTTGTTGGCAGGCTCTGTATCTGAGCCCGAGAGCTGTTCAGAGGCAGAAGGGCAGTCAGGCTGCAGAGAAGGAACCAAACTCATCCAACCTGCAGCTGAGCACTTTGGCTGCTGAGGAGGTGTGGAGGGTAAGCCCTCTGTGCTCTTACCATTCACCATGGCAGGCCCACAGTCGCTGCCCTCGCCCTGCAGAGTGGCCCTGGGCCGGGGCACGGGCTGGCAGCCAGGAGGGGACAGGGCTGCCGCCTCGGGGGCTCTCCTCGGCGCAGGGGTGGGCCGGGGCTCTCGGAGCCGTCCATCCAGACCTTTGTCCTGGGTAAGCATCGTGGGCTTGCTGGGAAGGGGAGGTCTCGGGGGAGTCTGGGAGGTGCCAGGGGCTGAGTGAGCAGGGGGCACGGCTGTGTCTGCTTTGCTGGCGGTGCTGTCCTTCCCCAGGGGCTCAGCCAGCCCCTCTGCCAGCGCGGGGCTCTCTGCCGTGCTCTCCAGGGAGCTGCTGTCATCCTTCCCCACCTCTGTTCCTGGGGGGACAGGCTCCTCAGCCACGCTGCCAGCCTCAGGTTCAGTTCTTAGCTCTGGTGACAGTTGGTCTGGGCTGGGTCTCCTCTCTGCCTTCCCACTCATGGCCAATTTACCACGATGCTGCGTGCAGACAAAAGTCCCTGCTTCTGAGCCAGGTTTGTAGGAGCCTGGCAGCAGCGTGCTGGAGCACTCCTTACATCTGCCAACAAGAGGAGAGAGCCTTGTGAGATAGGGGATGCCTTCCTGACCCAAAAGGGAAGGCAACACATCTGAGA
Organism: Bucco capensis; assembly: GCA_013396975.1. Taxonomy (NCBI): domain Eukaryota; kingdom Metazoa; phylum Chordata; class Aves; order Piciformes; family Bucconidae; genus Bucco; species Bucco capensis. Next base: position 129,702 of record VWZO01016475.1, on the reverse strand, counting down.
GATCCTTGCAGGGATGTGGAGTTAGTTCCCACCCCTGCTACTAAATCCCAGTGTGGTCTTAGGGAAGTCTTTTGGGAAACGAAAGGAACTGGACTGAAAGCTGGCTGAAGGGCAGAGCCCAGGGGGTTGTAATTAATGGTGCAGAGCCCAGCTGGAGGTGTGTAAGGAGTGGTGTTCCCCAGGGGTCAGTGCTGGGCCCACTCCTGTTCAATATGTTCATCAGTGACCTGGATCAAGGCATAGAGTGTGC
>VWZO01016475.1:111624-129210 GCA_013396975.1 Bucco capensis | reverse complement strand
CATCCTGTGCAAGCTGCTCTAGGTTCTCCTGCTGTGGCAGGGGGGTTGGACTAGTGATCTCCAGAGGTCCCTTCCAACCCCTAACCTTCTGGGATTCTGTGAACAGAGAATTGTCATCATGTCACTGTACAAAGCCACAGGGAGTTCACAACTCAAACACTGCAGGCATTTGGGTTCCTCCATCTCACAGGATTTATTTAACAGATGTGGAAGGGAAACAGTTGGTACTGGGATAGGACCTGGAAAAGGAGAAACCCCCAGTTTTCCTGGAAAAGATGCAGCTGTTGAGGGACAGATGAGAGAGCTACAAGATCGGGAAACAATTGGTACTGGGATAGGACCTGGAAAAAGAGAAACCCCCAATTTTCCTGGAAAAGATGCAGCTGGTGAGGGACAGATGAAAGAGCTACAAGATCACAGGTGGCCCTGGGAGGGGGAGAGAGATCAGCCATTCACAGCCATGAGACAGGGAGTATCAACTGGAATTAGGGAGCAGCTGGTTCAGAATCAGCACGAGGAGGCTACAGCCTGCCTTGTGGGGCCAAGGCTCCAGGCAGGGGGAGAGGAATAAAACAAAACCCCCAGAACTCTTGAGTATTAAACAAGATAATGCCAATTTCCATCTCAGGAAATCCCTGTGCTAGAGGCCTGAAGAGTAGTCAGGAGAAGCAGGATGCAAGCCTAGCCTGGTCCAACCCTCCCTCTCGCTGGTGCTGACCACAGCTCCCACCAGAGTCATGGCATTTGGCTGGAAGGAAAAGGGAATGACACAGTAGGACTTATACTCTGCCTTGGCTGTTGAAACTGGGCTAATAGCATCCCTCCACTCTTTCCTCACTGAGCCTCTGAATCCTGACCCTATTGAAGCCCTCTAGCCACAAGCACTGACAACCAAGTCAGCCTTTTTCCACCTGGGAAGGGAAGCTGATAGCATACACAGCACAGAGCCAAGGGGCTAAGCAAGCACTCCCATAAAAACCAACCTTGTTCCTTCTTGTCTGAATACCTGGCTGCCCTACACTGCAAGCAGGTAGTTTAGATGAGAAATTCTGCTCTGGATGTCCAGCTGATTGAGATTTCCTTTGAAATACAGAGCAGAAGAAGCCTAAGGACCCAGGGGCTCTAGAGGAAGAGGCATGATGAAATGAAGAGGTGTCACGTTTGAACAAGGGGAAAAAAAGATTTCTTTTGGTTTTCTCTCCATCAACCCACAGAAAATGCTGCCATAGGACATTCCTGACCAAGCAGTGCCTGTGAATCACCCATGGGGGGAAGACAAGAAAAGCATAAGGAGGCAAAACACTTGGGATAAAATTACACTGCTGAGTCTGAAGGGCCATAAGCTGTGCCAAGGCACACATGGCACCTCTCCTATTCCTAGCCAGTGAGCAATGCTGCACCTACACCCCACACCTCCTGCTTTTGCCACAGCTACAGATGGGAAGCTTGATGCCCCCCCGCCCCGAGCTCCCCTCCTGCAACACATCCTCAGCTGGCTTAGGCAGGAACTGCTTATACAGGGGAGTGAGCCTTCCCAGATCTTCCCAATGGCTCAGTACTTCTGTCCTCATTTTCCAGCTGCCAACTTGCCAGTTCTTGTCCTGTGACCCAGAGGAGAGATCTCCTCCCTTCATCAACACAGCAAGGAAAGCAATGACTTCACAGGTGCTGCAGGTAAGGACCTGCACTCAGGAAGTAACTACAGAGCTGCTGCTGTCTAATCCCTCCTTCCTCTGTTTGGTAACACTCTGCAGCTCTCCACATGCTTCCCTGAGCGCTCAGCACCACCTCAGGCAGTGTGGGAGCCTGTATATCCAGTTGAGGAGATGGAGTGCAGGTGGAAGGAGGTCTGTAGGCTGATGTCCTAGCTCAGGCCTCATTGGAATCTGTGCGTGGAGTGGGGCTTCTAGGTACAGGTGATAAAGAGGCAGAGCATCCTGGTTTATCACAGAATCACACAGGTTGGAAGAGACCTCTGAGATCATCAAGTCCAACCATACCTAGCACTCCCATACCACTAACCCATGGCCCACAGTCACGAGTGGGGTCCCACAAGGCTCAGTACTGAGGCCACTCCTGTTTAACATCTTCAGCAATGATTTGGCCCAGGGGATGGAGTGCACCCTTAGCAAGTTTGCAGATGACACCAAGCTGGGTGGCAGTGTGGATCTGCTTGAGGGCAGGGAGGCTTTCCAGAGGGATCTGGATAGGCTGGATCACTGGGCCAAGGCCAATGCCATGAAATTCAATAAGGCCAAATGCCAGGTGCTGCCCCTTGGCCATAGCAACCCCCAGCAGTGCTCTAGGCTTGGGGAGCAGTGGCTGCAGAGCTGCCAGGCACACAGGGACCTAGGGGTGCTGANTTGTCAGCCATTGGAACAGGCTGCCCAGGGAGGGGCTTGAGTCCCCATCCCTGGAGGTGTTTAAGAGACAGGGAGATGTTGCATTGGGAGGCATCATTTAGCAGGTTGCTAGGGCTAGGACAAAGGCTGCACTGATGATCTTCAAGGTCTCTTCCAGCTGGAACTGTTCTATGATTCTAAATAGAGCATCTAAATGTTTCTTAAACAGCTCTGGGGACTCCACCACCTCCCTGGGTGAGGTGAGAGAAGCCCAAGAGCCAGTGAAGCAGGAAAGCACAAGCAAGCAGAGGAGGAAGGGTGCGGAAGAGGCAAGGAGGCAAACTGTGCAGTCCCAGTGCCACGCTGCCCGATGCCAGGGGCACACAGAGCTGGGGTGCAGCTGGCCACAGGCTGCCAGTTTGCAGAGGAGAGCAGGCTGTGCCATACCTGAAGCAGTGGCGGTGGTAGAGCTTGCCCTCGGCCAGGTAGCGCTGCACCAGGTGGACGTGCTGCTGGCAGGCTGCACAGCTGCTGCTGGGCACAGGGCACGCATCCTCCTGAGACATAGCACACACAGCCTGCTCAGCCTGGCCTCCACCAGCTCCACCCCTCCCCACAGCTCCTCCTGAGACACAGCACACACAGCCTGCTCAGCCTGGCCTCCACCAGCTCCACCCCTCCCCACAGCTCCTCCTGAGACACAGCACACACAGCCTGGCCTCCACCAGCTCCACCCCCGCCCACAGCTCCTCCAGAGCACCTGCTGCCTGGGCAAGGCTCAGTGTTCAGAGCTCATGGCACGGCCCAGGGGCTGACAAAGCATGGAACAGCTGTTCCTGAGGCCAGGCTGGCTCTTCCCAAATTAGAAGGGGCCACTCCTAAAGGTGCCTTGCCCCTGTCTAGGGCTGAAGGAGGGACTAAGCTAAAGTCCAGGCAGCAGGCTCCTGCAAGAGGAACCCTGTGTCTTTGGAAAATGTGCCATCCCAGACATCTGCTAAACCTGAAATCAAGGGCCAAGAGAGAAAAAGTGATCTCTTCTGCTCTTCCAATCCCACATTCCTGCACCTTCCTCATTAGCAGAGTTATCCTCCCATGGGAAGGAGTCTGCTTGTGCCCTGGGTGGCTCAAGGAACCATCCAGCACCAATCCATCCAACCTCTTGCCTGGCACAGACAAACTACAGTCCACAGACTCTTAGAGGAAATCACTCCCTCAGCTGGGTTCCCCAAGGCACCAAAATCCCAAACATGCCTCTCACCCCAAAATACACAGGTGGCCCCCTGCAAAGATCCATCCCACTGGGATGGGCTCTCTCCTGTCTACTCACCCACAGTGCAGGGAGCACCACTGCCACAAGCTGGCTTTGAATCATGACATTAGGTACCTGTGGTGGTGAGGAGCTCTCAACAGCAGCCACGGGCTTCTGGTGTGACAGCAGAGGAGGTGAGGAGGCAGCAGCTGTGTGCTTCATAGGTGGAGGAACTCTGGCTGGAGGCAGAAGGCAAGGACTATCAGGCACTGAGAGGAGCAGTGACTCACACCACCCATGTCAGGGGAAAAAAAACAACTCATCTAGCCTTGTGACACAAGCTGGGAGTTGCCACTTCTGACACTTCAGTGCCTATTTTAGGGGGAAGTGACAAACACAATCTAATAATGGGTCAGCTGCAAGGCTGCCAGAGAGTCTGACCCTCTTGTGGATCCCCTTCTGTGGCCCAGGGATGCCAGCCTCTCACTGTGATTTGATTTACTCATCAAATGTTGCTTGGCTTCCTTCTAATCAACTCCCTAAGCAATGCATTAAAGCCCAGAGCACCCTGGGTAGCTGCTGATGTAATGTTGTGACCCACTGGCCCCAGGGCTTCCAAGCTGGCAGCAGCTCTTTGGAGCATCCCTCACCAGTCAGGGCTGGCACTCACACCCCAGCCTCCAGCAGGAGTCCCTGGGGAGGCCAGCATCCCTGGAGAAGTACACACACAGGGAAGAGGTTTATCTGATGTTGTGGTTAGAGAGCAGAGCAGAGACCTGGAGCCCTCACCTCCAGCCAGGAGAGAAGCCCTAGAAGAGCTGTTTCAGAGCAGCACTCAGCTCAGGCTGCCCTTGCAAGGGCAGATGAGCTGATTTGAGACACTCCACCCTGGCTCCCCTGCCTCTGCCCTCCAGTTGGTTCACAATTAGCAAAGTGATAACCATTAGCTGCAGTAGGTGGAACCTCTATCTAGCTCTCTCCCATTTTAGTGGGTTAAAGCAAATCACAAAGAGGTCTGAGGAGCACCAGGGGCTGTGGCTCCACCTAAGTGGCAGGAATGCAGCATGGAGGGAGGAGAAACAAGGCATTCCTCTTGCCACAGCTTGAGCTCTTAAATCACTCCCCACGCCTTGTGAAACCTTGCCCTACTCCACTCCCCACTCCAAGCCTTCCTCACCAGCACAAGCAACACCCAGGAGAGGTAGGTAGTACCTCCTCCTTCCCCACAAACACACACAGCTCCCATTTGCCACAGGCAGGAGGAAGCCCAAGGTAACACTGGGTTTCCTAGACTTAAGTGGTGGCAAGCTGGTAGCCAGAAGGATGTGAGAGCACTTACCTTGGCTGGGGTTGTTGAAATGGTTGTAATACTGAGACACATAAGTCATGATGCTGAGGCAGTCAGGGACTTTCATGGAGACCATGTCCTTGGGGTCTAGCAGGGCTGGAATGCCCAGCTCCCGCTCTGCCAGCTCAAAGGCCTGCAGGAACAGCAGAGAGAGGCATTAGGGAGAGAAAAAAGGATGCTCTCTGAGGCTTAGCAGGGACATCAAGTTGGAAGGACCCTGGGGAATGTTCAAGTAGTAAGCCTATGGCACCCCTATGGCTCCTAGATATGGCCTCAGTAGCAAGGGAACAAGCTGCTGCAGCTGCCCTGCCCTCCAAGTCCTCTCAGCTGTCTGTGCCCCTGCAGCTCCCACCTGAAGGGTCCTGGCATTCAGCTGCTGCACTGGGACAGGGAAGGGAACTCTCAGGAGGAGATCCTCTCACTTTGCCTTGGAAAAACACAAAGCAGTGTNGGCTCTCAACCTGTGAAGTGGGCACAGCACCAGTGCCTTACACGAGGGCCTTGGCTGGCAGGTACTTCCAGTGCCACAGCCACACATCAGCTCTACTGACGTCCCCACAGCCACTCCAAACGCTCACCCCACAGAACCCCATCTCTGCCCATCTTTCCATGCTCTGGGGTGCCACACCTTCCCCTCCCACTGTTTCAGAGCCCTTGTGGCTCAACAGGCACAAGGCACTTCAGTCCTTTTCTGTGTCTCAGCAAGCAGAAATGACAAGGACATTATGATAAGAAGCACACAGCTCCTACAGTTGGGTACACAGCTACCTGAGAGGGAGGAGGGAACAACAGCGTGGTGTCTGTGGATTACTGGCTATATGCTGGCCAAGGGCAGCACAGCCACAGTGATCTCCAAGGGAAGGGGGATGTGAGAGCACAGCAGGGATTGAAGAGCAAGTGAGTCAGGAGGTGGAGGAGAGTGGTGTGGGCACTGAATGGTGAGCTCCCACGTGCAGGGTGTGGGGAAAGCCTGGAGGTGCCTGGTCTCTGGGCACAGGATGCTGGGCAGGGTGTGGGATCTAAAGAAAATGGCTACCTGCAGTAAATCAGCTCTGCTCAGCCTGGCTTTAGGCTGCTTCTCTGGACTGAGCCTTGCTGAACACAAGACTGCAAGCAGCAGGGAGCAAGGAGAGACCTCAGCTTAGGAGTTGCTAAGAGGACAAGAAACCCATTGTTCTTGAATGGGAAAAGACAGCTGCTAATGGCTGAAAGGGGCAAAATGGTCTAGGGAAATGCATAGCCAGCACCCAACTGGAAAGCCCTAACCCTCAAAACCCAAATGACCTAGCTGAACTCATCTTGGGAAGGTGATGGCCCATGTGTCTCCATGGACTATCATGAAGCAATAAAGTCTTTCTCTCAGGAAAAAAACCCAAGGCTACCACTGCTCTGTCCTATCTCCAGCCCTTGAGCCTGGGCAATCTCCCCATTCCCCACTGCCTGCTTCTGCTGTTGGCTCCAGCTGCCCTAAGCAAAAGGAGAACACTGCGGACCAGCCTAGGTTCAGCATGTCCTCCCTCTCTGCTGCTGCCTAGAGGAAAACTAGTTGCCTGCTTCCACTGCCTGCAGCTCCAGAACAGCTGAGCTCAAGATGTTGCACCCTTTTAATCTTCACCTGAGATGTTGTCTTAGCAACTCTGAGGCTAACCACCTTGCCTCCTCTGCAGCACAGGCTGCAAGCAAGTCTTTCAGATTCCCTTATGTTTCCAGAGAAGCTCTTGCCTATGACTTTGTGAACACAGATTTTCCTTGTACCCTCAGCACCACCATAAATCCTCCCACAGTCCATGACCTCATTCAAGTCATTCTCCTGTCCCTTCTTCCTCCTGGGCAGTGCCCACTGGACTCACCAAGCGGTTGTTCTCGTAGACATCATCCTTGGAGAGAGAATCAAAGTCTCTGAAAGGAGAGAGCACAAAAAAAGCCACATGAGGTGCAGAGGAAAAGTGCCCCAGTGCCACCACACACAGGTTCTCAGGCCAGCCAACCTTCTAACAACTCAACACACAAGACCCTAGACAAACAAACTCTTGGGCAAGGCAGATTTCAGGTCGTAAAGGCACAAAGGAGCCAAAGGGACACTGCAATTAAAAAAAAAAAGCAAGTCCCAAGGGGTGGTGAGCAGGACATTCAAATGTCATTCTCCTGCCTCCTTATCCACTTCTTCTGCCCTCACAATTAAAGGCTGCAGAAACACCAGGGCCACCTTCCAATCAGCACCACACACTGCTGTGCTGAAGGGTGCACATCACACCCTCAGCTNGCACTTGGAAAAGGCGCTGAGGAGGAGTGTGGATGGAGCCCTCCCTGGAGCTTTGTTCGCAAAGCCTAGCCACGACGACAACACCCTCAGCTTGCCCCTCCAAGGCCCACAGCAGGAGGAGGAGGAAGCAGATCCCCCACCTTAGGAGAAAGAGCTGCCTGTGCTAGATCTCTCCCTCCTACCAGGCTCCTTAGACAAACCTCCCAGCATCACCTGAAGGGACTGAGAGATCACCCTAGGATTTGGGGTGACACAGAAGGTCTGAAACTGTATTTCTGTTCCTGCTTGGCCCCCAAGACCAGCAGCACACAGCAAGCTGTCCTCTGCTGCAGCCTTCACAGCACAGAATCCCAGAAGGTTAGGGGTTGGAAGGGACCTCTGGAGATCATCTAGTCCAACCCCCCTGCCGGAGCAGGAGAGCCTAGAGCAGCGTGCACAGGATGGGGTCTAGCTGGGTTTGTTGCATCTCCAGGGATGGAAACTCCAGCACCTCCCTGGGCAGCCTGGGCGAGTGCTCCACCAGCCTCAGAGTAAAGAGGCAGCCTGCTGAAGGCAAGACACCCAGGGCACAGAAAGGAACCTCAGCAGTTCCCAACCTGGGCACATTGTGGCATTTCACTTGCTCCCCTGGATCCCTTCAGGGAATCAAATCAGCCCAGCTCCAGGGATCAGCTAGCTGCCTTCAGCAGAACAGCAGAGGCTTAAAGCAGCCTGCAGGTTTTCAATAGAGGGGGAGAAATACATGAAGGAGTTAGTTATGCTGCATGTGCCTGTGGGTATAATGTGTGAAAGCAGCATCATGCTCAGTGATGACAGCCCCTTCCTGCCAAGGATCTCAGCTCTGTTACCAGAAAACCATCAGCAGCTCAGTGTGCCTGTGAGCTGGATTCCCAGAGGAGGACACAGCCCAGAGAGGTTTAGGGTCAGGCAACGCCAACCCCATGGCCCAGAGAGAGATGCCAAAAGCTTGGGAGACCGAGCCAGCAAGACAATTCAGATGATGGGGAGGGGAGTGTGTTCCCCACCCCAAAGGTGCTGTGCAGGAATCAGGTTAGATGGTGAATCCTCAGCCATGCACCCATGGAGAGGAGCTAGGGGAGCCTCCCTTCCACCACCTCCCTTTGGATTTGATGGCCTTTGCCTGTCACAGCAAGCCAAAGCCTCCCCACCCCTGCAGCCCAGGGCAAGCAGCCCCTGCTGGAAGCTCCTTGTGCCCTTTCCTGGTGCTGCAGAGGAAGTCCCTGGGGAGCTCAGGAAGGTTTTCCCACCATAAAATCACACTTCCTCCCTTCAAAAGCAAGAGGCTGCTGGTGCTGCTTCCTCCCAGCTAAATGGAACTGGAGCTGCTCACTGCTTGTGGGAGCAAATGGGACAGACACACAGGAGATGTTCAGCTCTGTTAAAGCACCTTTCTGACAGCTCATGCAAATACATGCACAGAACTCAGCCTCTCTGAAATACTGCTGCTGAGAAAAGGCTTCAGCCACAGCCTTTGCTTTGATGTGAAAACTAGTGCTTTTGTTGTATTTATGCCTGGCTTCCACTGGGAGATGGTATTTTTTCCCTAAGTCTTGTGTTTTTTGCCTTGAGAATTCCTTTACCCTTCTTGCATGATTTTTTTTTTCTTTCCTTTTAAAGAAAATACCAGTTTGGGAACACAGAAGTGATGACAGCCAAGCTGATGCATCAACTGCCCTCTAAACATTCATGACCTTCTTTTTGAGTGCCCTCCCTTTCAGGATCTGGGGAGTGGTGCAGCTGGAAGCTCAAAGGCTCCTTGGTGGCCTGGGCTGGGAAGAGTATTTTCTGACAGACAAAACATCATGTTCATTCCCCTGTGCCCCAGTGAACCAAAGGCCTGTCAGTAAACCAAGGTAAATCTGCCTGGGAAAGTGGATGCCAGCAGAGAGGATGTGAAGCTCAACAGGTAATCTGGGGGGGGGCAATGCTATCAAGCAGCAAGGGGATAGATTTCTTTCCACTCATGTAAGACTGCTGACTCTCAACTTTTACCCAAGATAGTGAGGTCCATCAGCAGGAGGCCCCAGGGATCACAGTTGATTGAGTTCCTCTCCAATCACTTTGCAGCTCCCTCTCTGAAGAAGGGCTGGGGGGATGCTCCTCACTCCTGACAAGCACTCTTGTCACATGGCATCCCTGGGGCTCCAGGCACCTTCCCTGTACCAACCTGCAAGCAGCATGGCCTCTCACACATGGGGAAAGGTCATCCCAGGCCCAGTCCTTTTTCCTTTTCCCTTTCCTTTCCTTTCCATTTTTCCTTTCCTTCCCTTCCCTTTCCTCTCTCTCAACTGCCTCCTCTGCAGAAAGCCCAGGAGATGCCACCTCACAGCTCCCTGCCATGTGGCTGCATGTCACATTACTTCCTTGCCCTGATCTCAGTAGCCTTTCAGCCAGCCCTGCTCAGGCTCCTCTCCCAACCAGTCCAAGGGATCAGATGGAAGAACAGGCAAGACTCTGGCTATCCCAGCTGAACAACTGCCTTGACTCAGCAAACCTCAGCCTCCTAGCATATCCTGGAGTAATATTTCCATGCAGATAACAAGCCAAGCACTTACCTAATTAGATACATACAGAGCCACAAAGCACTCGAGGGTTTCAGGGCAGCTGCCAGGGAGCACAGCAGACCCAGGGAAGGGGGGAAGGGTACACCACACAGCTCAAAGCAGAGCAAATGTCTGGATTCCTCCAATATAAATCATGAGCACTTCAGAACAGCAGTGCTGCATAATAAGCCCTTCAGCATTCCAGGTCTTGTCAGAGAAATGCAGGCACTAGATGGGAGGGAACAAATGAGGTTTGTGATCCTGCCTGTAACTGAGCCCATGGCTCTAGGGACACAAAGCAGTGTTTCTACCACAAGGCTCTCATCTCCCTGTTTTCCTCAAGCCTCCATCTCTCTCAGCACTCAAAAGGCTTGTGCCATGCTCTTATTCTTCTTGCCCTCCAGTGCTAAGAGCCTCCCCTGGGTCCTGGGGAGGCTGCACAGCTTGGGATGCTGAGAGATGCTTTTTGCTTCATTAAGCTGCAGCAAATGCCTTGGAAACACTAACTTTGTGCTTCAGATCTCTACAGCATTGAGCAGACAAACTCATTAATGCCCACAGTCCACTGTCAGGTTGGGCTGGATGCTTCCAGCTTAACTCACAAGGGAAGGAAGAGGCCTTGTGATCACAGAGGCAGCAGCAAAGTCAGAGGTGAAATGCAGGTTTCCCATTTCCCTGATTGGGAGAGAGAGAGGCAGTGAAGCCAAGCAAGATCTGCAGAGCTAGTCAGAGACTTCTACCTCTGTGGTTCAACACACAGGTCCCACAGGCAGGCACCTCATCCTTGGTGGTTAGTTCAAGGCATCTTTAGCCAGATTTGGGAGAAACTGAGCATTTCCAGTCTACTTCCTTCAAAAAACCTCAAAAATCCTCTACTGTTTCCAAGAGCTCTACAGGAGTTTCTCCAAAGCTCTCCAGGGGAGCATCCCTCCAGTGCCACCTGCCTTATCCCCTGTTCAAATCAGAGGGCATGTGGAAAACTCTCCTCATCCTCACTTCCCCACATGGCCTTTCATGACAGTCTCTTCCCCAGTGTGTCACCTCACAGCAGTGCAACAGGAGAGTGTCCAGGCAAGGTCAGACAACCCCAGCAGGAAAGGAAAGCCCAGAGGATCTGTGGGGCTGTACAGGTAGACAAGAGAGCTGCAGTTTGGCTTTTGCATGGATGTGCTTGTTCCTCCCCTCTGGGACCCAAGGGGAAGCCAGGAGGAAGCAGGGAAGCAGCTGAGTATGGAGGAACTTCAGCCTTCTGGGAGTAGTGTGGATGCCATATGTAGGCCAGGATTGCTCCACACAAAGAAAGCCCAGGCAAGGTCAGAAACGTTCACAGATCCCTGCCAAGTCCCATTACCAGGTTGACTGAAAGCACTTTAGAGGAAAAGAATAGCAACCACTTCTCCTCTGCCCTCAGGAGATTTACTGCCTCTGATCCCATCTTCCCACTTCCAAATCGGGACAAGCTGGAGGAGCTGGAATCAAGCTGAAATGCTGCTACTCTCCTGACCAGCCTCTGAAAATCCTTCTACAACATGCCATGTCCTTGTAAGGCCCTGGGCTTTGTCTCCACAACACAGCTAGTGCAGAGGACCCGTGAAGCATTTAGTTAGGACACGTGCCAGGAGCAGATGTAAGCCCACTGACAACTGACAAGCAGTGGCGGCTGCTTAGTGCCAGGGTAAATATGGCTAACACGAAAGCATCAGCTGCTTTTAGTGGTGTTTCTAGCAAGCTTTTGCTGAACCTCTGCTTTTCAGCTCCCAGACCAGAAACATGGAAATTGCAAGTGTTCCCACACTTGATTTGCCTCTTCCCCTCCAGCAGCCTGTACACTGGGAAAGTTTTCAGAGGCTCTGTCTATCCTAGCTGCTCAGAGCGAGCCATACCAGCCAGGAGCTGCCAGGACATAGACCAGGCAGCTCCCTCAAGATCCAGATCAATGCAAAGCCACCACACATCTCAGCTCTTGATGGCTCCTGAATGTCATGCTAGGGGTTTTGTGGCAGCCACCTGAAACACAGAAGGCAGCAGTTTGGTTCCTAGCCTACCTGTCCAGCTCCTGCTTGTATGAACACAGGCCTGCTTTGCCCTCTCATGGACACTACAGCTTCACGCTGGAGTCACTGTCACAGAATCACACATTGGTAGGAGCTGGAAAGGACCTCTTGGAGATCAACTGGTGTAACCTCCCTTCTAAAGCAGGTTCACCTAGAGCAGGCTGCAAAGGATCACCTTCAGGCAGGTTTTGAGTACCTCCAGAGACAGAGATTCCACAACCTCTCGGGGCAGCCTGTCCCAGTGCTCTGCAACTCTCAAAGTAAAGATGTTTCTCCTCATGTTCAGATGAAACTTACTTCATTCCAGTTCATACCTTCTGCCCCTTGTCCTGTCTCTGGGCACCACTGAAAGGAGTATGGCTCAATCCTCTTGACACCTGCCCTTTAGATACTCATAAGCATTGGTAAGATTCCCTCTCCATCTTCTCCATGCTGAACAGCCCCAGGGCTCTCAGCCTCTGCCTGCTAGAGCTTGCTCTTGTGACAAAAGGTTGTCCCCAGGCCAGATCAGAAAAGAGGATTTGGTCAATTCAGGCAACCTTAGAGAAAGAGGTTACAGCCTTGGAGCAGAACACCAGGGAGACACCTGCGACAAGGGACACACTACCAGGCTTTGGTGCCAGGCGAGGAGCGTGTGCAGGCTGGAGGCACGGCGAGGTGGGGCAATGCCTCCCTGCATTCCCAGGACTCCCAAAGGGTAGAGCACATGGGAGGCAGGTTCCCAGCAGCACGGGCACACAGGGTTACAGTGGCAGGTCGGGGCAGATTCCTTTCCAGCGGCTCAGCCAGTTTCTCCAGCTTGACACCGTGCCCCTAGGCAATTCCAAACTCACAAACTGCCTCTCGGAACTCACATCCCCCCCCCTTAGAGCCATCCTGGGAAAGGGAGGGTGCCAGGGAAGGCTAGCGAGGCACTGTAACCCTCGATACACCCATGGATATACTCCATGTTGCTATTTAATACCTCCTGCTTTCTCTGTGGCATCCACCACAAACAAGCATGAAGTAAATGCAGGAAGCAACCTAGTCCAGGGCTCTGCACACTTGCAAGTGGCTGCCTTCAGCAGCGGGGAAAATGTCTCTGTGCTGGGCAGGCTTCTGGTCCTCGGGAAGTGGGAATGTCCACCACTCGCAAAGGCGAAATACTCCTACTCCCAGCTTAGAAGCTGCCTCCTCCCTGGCAGGCACGGCTCCCAGCTGGGAGCACAGCAGCACCAGTTATGCTAGCTTGAGGTCAGACTAGTCCACCCCAGTGCTCTCCTCGGCATTAAGTCACACTCCTGCTAACCCTGCCCTTCAAACCCGAGCCAGAAACACAGCATCCTTCAGCCCCATACCCAATCATTTCAGAAGGCAAGAGAGCTGTTAAGGCACTCTCTGCTCCCCAGCTCTCACATCCATGCACAGGGAGACTGTCTCTCACTGCCAATCAACCTTGGAAGCACTTCTCATCGCACCTTAGAACCATGCAATCATCAGAGATCATCCAGTCCAACTGTTCACCCAACACTACTCCCACACTCACCATTAAACGTCCCAAGCACACATCTACACCTTTTTGGAACTCTCCCAGGGACAGTGATTGATTCCACCACCTCCCTGGGCAGCCTGTGCTAATGCCTGATAACCCTTCATCTCCCCACAGCTCCCTGCGAGCCCCTGGGCAGCCCCTGGACAGCCGCAAACGGGCACGGCCAGCCCAGTGCCTCCAGAAACGGGGGATACCTCGCATCCCAAATCTCCGCCCCTTCCCTCCTCCTCCTGCTCCCGGGGGCCGCAGGCCGATGCCGGGCCCCGCGCGGCGGCCAGGCGGGGCCGGTGCCGTGCGGCCTGCACCGCCAGCGCCGCTCCAGCACTCACAGGAGGTCAGGCCGGTGCCGGTGGAGGATAGCGCAGAAGGCCAGGCCATCGCGGAAGGAGGCGCTGAGGTCCCGGATCTCCACGCCGCGGTAGCCCTCGCACTGCCGCCGGCACCAGGCTTACAGGGCACCCCGCGGGCCCGACATCGAGCCGGACGCTCTGACTGCTGCAACTGCCGCCGCCCGCCGCCGCCGGAGCCCAGGGGCGGGCCGAGGCACGGGCGGGGCGTGCAGGGGGCGGGGCCCCGGTGCAGGCGGTGGCAGGGCAGGGCGGGCCGAGGCCCCTTGTTCTCTTCCTGGGGAGCAGCACGGCAGGAGCTCCCCGGAGAGGAAGGGAAGGGCTGGGGAACGAGCGACCCTGAACTGCCGGCGGGGGCAGGTAGGGACCTGCTGCTCGCTATCTCCATCAGTGACACGGATAGTGGGCGATCGAGTGCACCCTCAGCGAGTTTGCAGATGACCCCAAGCTGAGCGATGCGGTTGAGATGCCCGAGGAACCTGGATGCTATCCAGACGGACCTGGACAAGCTCCAGACGTGGGTTTATGTGGATCTAACGCGATTCAAAAGGCTAAGTGCAAGGTCAATACAGGCTAGGGAGTGAAGGGGTTGAGAGTAGCCCTGTGGAGAAGGACTTGGGGTACTGGTGGATGAAAAGCTGGACATGACCTAGCAATGTGTGCTCACAGCCCAGAAGGCCAACAGGATCCTAGGCTGCATCAGAAGAAGTATGGCTCTGGTGAGACCTCACTTTGGAGTACTTTATCTAGCTCTGGAGCCCTGAGCACAGGAAAGACATGGACCTGGTGGAACAGGTCCAGAGGAGGACACAAAAATGATCAGCAGGCTGGAACACCTCTGCTGTGAGGACAGGCTAAGAGAGTTGAAATTGTTCAGCCTGGAGGAGAGAAGGCTCCAAGGAAACCTTATTTTGGCCTTGCAGTACTTCAAGGGGACCTACAAGGAAGATGGGGACAGTCTTTTTTGCAAGGCCTATTGTGACAGGACAAGGGGTAAGGGTTTTAAACTAAAAGAGGGCAGACTTAGACAAGATATAAGGAAGAAATGTTTTACACAGGTGGTGAAACACTGGGACAGGTGGTAGAAACCTCATCCCTGAAAGCTTTCAAGGTCAGGTTGTTTTGGGCTCTAAGCAACCTGACATAGTTAAAGATGTCCCTGGCTCACTGCTTGGGAGTTGGACTAGATGACCTTTAAAGGTCCCTTCTAGGCCAAACTGTTCTATGATTCTATGACCCACAGAAGAGAAAGGGACAGGGCAGCACCCTAGACAGACAGTCCCCAGGGCTTTCCACTGCCAGGTGAGTAGGACAATGGATGGGGGAGACACACCTGGCCCATGGCTCTCCCCAGCTCAGGGAAGGCTGAATCCTCAGAGAAAAGCCCTGAACTAAAGGTGCAGCCTCTTACCCCTGAAGGGGGAGGGGGGACTGCAAGCAGGAACTGAAAACAGTTGAGATTGAACTCAAGTTCAACCTCAGCTAAATAAAAAACCCACAAAGCAACCAAATTTCAGGCTACTCTTGGGGTTTAGATGTAGGCTGCTCTAGGCAGCAGCAGTTCTCAGCCTTCCTAGAGGCATAAGCTGTGGCAGCAGAAGACATGGTACCATCAGGCAGTGGAGTACGTGTGGGATGCTCCCAGGGTAGGCAGAGGGCCAGGGAGGGCTTTGAAGATAAGAACATTTGGAGTTGCAGGAAGCCCTGGAAGGAGTGGAGGAAGGGTGAGATACAATCTCAGGAACCCACGACATCGAGATGGATTGTCAGGAGAGCTGACCTGCATGCTCCCTGTGATGGGCTGACAAGGGGGAAAAGCACATTATGACATGCTTTTTGTTTACTTAAGATTTGTTTGTCATTTCCAGTTAGGCAAAGGGAAGAGGGGGGCACTAGCTATCTCTGTGGAAGATCAATCTCTCACACAGGCATTGAGCTTATTGCTGGCAGTTCCCTATCAGTAGGAATCTCCTCTTTATGAGCTCTGTATTCCTTTCTCCAGTCAGATCTCACAGTTAGCACCCTCCTCCTTCTATTCCACTCTTTCATTGTCTTGCTCCACAGCCTCTGTAACAGAACAGCTCCACAAAACTAGCAAGTGAGAAATAAATGGTCTCTGCCTGGCTTGTGCAACCTCTCCCCTCAGAGCCTGAGATAAGCTGTGGTGTAAATCACTGGAAAAGCCACTATGTGGAGAGAAAGGAAATGAAGTCTTGTCCTGGTTCTGTAACAACCCAGCTGGTTGCTCAGGATCCCCCAGACCTGCCTGACAGAGTCTTCCTGATATATCCCAAGGGACAGCGGGGTCAGGGATGTTTTGTGAACTGCTTTTTCCACGCTCCACAATCACACTCCCTCCCTTCACAACTGCAAGTCAGAGATACAGAGAGAACCCCCTCTGCTGTGCTTCCCTCTGACAAAAGCATTTGGACCAGAACTGCCTGCCAACATTGCCACCAACCAAACCCTGCTGCAGCAGGCAAGGCTGGAGCTGTAACAAACCCACCCTGCCTCCGTGGAAAGCTCTTCCAGCAGCAGCAGGGCTCTGCTGATGCTGCTGAAGGCTCTGCATTCCTCTAGCTTCAAGCAGTGCCAGGCACCACAGCTCACTGAGCCCATCCTTCTATCCCATGAGAGAGCTACAAGCTCCTCCTGGCTTTGTTCCACCAAGTGCCAGGCCTGCTCAGTTAACCTCCAGCAGTCCCCCAGACAGGGCCTGGAGCCAGGCAGACAGCCTCTGTGCAGCTTCTGGAAGCTGCTCTGGCAGACACAAACACAAGCAGCAGCATATCCACAGATCTCAGAAGAGCCTGGAACCACTGGAGGGTTGAAGAGGATACATCCACCCATTAGAAGTCTGTAATTCCAACATGCTAATCCCAGGTTAGGACCAAACCAAAGCTCAGGGACACGCTGGATTCCTTTGCTGTTCTATGGACTAGAACTGATCACAGAGACACTGCCCTGCCAGAGCTTCTCCTGTTGTCTATCATATCTCTCTTAGCACATTCTGGGAAAGATTTACGCTTTGGATAAACAAGAAAGTAGGAGGAGAGTTGCTGTTGAGAGCTATGCTGACTGTGCTGCTGTTGGTAAACACATACAAGTAAAAGTGCCAGCCCTAGAACTAAAACCAGAGCAGATTCTCCTGGTATGAGCCCAACTCCCCTGGGCTGCTGCAATGCAGTGGCAGCTGAGTCCTCCAATTCCTTATGGATATGACTGCCCCAAGCCTTCCACAACTGGAGCTAGGAAGTTCTCAGCATGCATAACACTGCCAGCAGCAGCTAGAAGGCCACCAGGAGCTGCCCATTTCATCTCCCTCTGTGCTGCCTGTGCTCTGCCTGCCTGAGTTACACCACTTTGTGCTGGGAAATGCAGTCTCTTTTTTGAGCAGGATCTCATCATCATCATCATCATGGCTAGGCCTCATGAACGCAGCTCCGAGGAGGGCTCCATCCATGCTCTTCCCAAGCGCTTTTTCCAAGTGCTGCTGGCTGCAAAGGCCAATTTGGGACAGACAAGAGCAGTTGCCAAAGGCACAGCACAAGGACTCCTCANTCTTCAAGTGTTTATTTCGCCAGACTCTACAGAGTTTTCTGAATGCACTCTATGCCTTTGCTAGCCTATTGTCTATCTCTCCATCAATCTTACCATCTGAGGAGATAAGGCTGCCTAGGTAATTAAACTGTTGGACTGATTCAAGTTCTGAATCGCCAATGATGATATGAGGATGATGAGAAACTTCCTGAGGTGCAGGTTGATGTAAAGCTTCTGTTTTCTTTAAACTAACCTCCAGCCCAAAAAAGCTCAGCAGCAGCGGCAAAGCAGGACATTAAATGCTGCAGAGCTACTGCTGTATGGATGTCCTAAGGACCTCGCTGCCAG
>VWZO01016475.1:20055-111425 GCA_013396975.1 Bucco capensis | reverse complement strand
AGCAAAGTGATCCCATGGTAATTGGAACAGTCTGATTTAGCTCCTTTCTTCTTATACAATGTGATGATGACTGCATCACGAAGGTCTGATGGTAGTTTGCCTAATTCCCAACAGCGCACCACAAACTCATGGAATTTAGTATGGAGTGCATGACCCAGATATTTCCAAATTTCAGGTGGAATTCCATCAACCCCAGCTGCCTTGCCGATTTTCACCTGCTGTATGGCTGGAAGAGTTTCTTCCAGGGTAGGGGTATCATCCAATTCATTCTTCACCAGTTGCTGTGAAATAGACTGAATTGCTGAATCCTGAACAACATGGCTAGTACTGAGAAGAGTCTGAAAGTGTTCTGACCATTGATTCAAAATAGAGGTTTTATCTGTTAGAAGCATTTGACCATCTGCGCTAAATAAAGGGCTTCGAACCTGGTAAGTAGGCAGGATCTAGGACACTAGAAACCTGACCCCTATTCAAACATGACAGACAATCCAACAAAGGCTAACTATTCCTGACTTCTAAACACAATCACCTATGAAGGAAGCCAAGCTGGCTTGCCAAGACTTCTCTCAGGGCAAAGGAGCAAGAGGGAGTGGTCCCCAAAGGCAGATGGGATCTATGAAGCACACTTTGTGCCTAGCTTTCTTACTCCACACAGTTTTTTCTCTTGCATCTGTTTCTGCCACTCAAACACCAAACTATTCAAACACAGCAAAAGGAGAGGGGAGAGAGGGTGTGGAAGGCAGATGAGATTCATTTTTTGCATTCTCTTCCCTGATTCCCCTTTACAGGGCTAGTTTTTAACTGATTTTTTTTTTCCCTTTGAAGAACCCAGGGTGGCTAGAGAGCTGGGAAAAGGAGTATTTTGAGGGTTTCAATAAATTCAACGCCCTCAGGGAGGTATTTTTTTGGAGAAACTGAACACTAAATTAAGGGTCAGGACTTGGGTATCACTTGTGCTGAAGTAAAACACAGCACACAAAAAAAATCTCCAGCAAGGACATACTGGTTGAATGTTTCCCTTTCAAAATGTGTCCATCCACTTTGGAGCATTTCTACTTCATCACAACTTAAGAAGAGGAGTGGGAAGGCAAAAGTGCAGCCTTCTAGGAAATCAATTAATCCTCAGATTTATTCAGTGGGGGGGGAAAGCTCAAAGGAGTAATATTAGCTTGTCTCTCTTTCCATATCCAGCTCATTTTCTCCTTGTTAAGCAGCTCTGCAGCCTGCCCTCTTGACTGCGTGCAGTAGCTTGATGGAGCAGGGAGATTTGCTCCCTACTGGCACCTGCATGGACCAAAGAGAGCCCAAACCAACAGCAGCTGCCACACCATGTCTCCAGATGCAATGACATCCTTCCAACAGAAGACAAATAAATACATCAGCTACTGAATGCTCACCAGGAGAATTCCACTCATTTATTAGATGTCTTGTCCTTCATAGGACACTTGGAGCCAAATGAGCCTGCTTAGTTAAGTACAAAAACCCTTCAGAGTCACAGGAGATTCCAGAAATGCCAGAATCCTGAGCTCCCCTCTTTCACCACCAAGATTCATCTCTTCCACCCACTTCTGTGCTCAGGCTGATCACTGCTTTCAGAGGTTTCAGGGTCTCTGGCCCATCTTCTTCAGGGTTCGATTCAGCTGCAATCAGAGAGAACAAAGGTCAGACAAATACACAGTGACTGACAGACACTACTGCTCTCCTCAGCAGCTTTCACCCAATGTCTCCACTCCTTCCTCTCCAACTTGCTGACTAAAGGAGCTCTTGTGGAAGTGCAGGCAGCATGCAAAGTAGAAGGGGAACTAGTGAAACTCCCTCCTCCTCTCCAAGAGAGCAGAGGAAGATGTGAGGAGAAAGGAGGGTGCAGATTTCTAGCAGTGGCATCACAACCCTGTATTGCTCAAGTCCCCACGTCTTAGGATTTGGCTGCTGAAGTTTCCAGTGTGCAGCAGCCTCTGCTGGGAGAGTCAAGCAGGGACAGACAAGAATGGCACCTCCTGGCTGAGCACAACCCTGACATCAGCTGTGCTCCAGAAATGGTTGAGATCCCTTTCTAGAGCTGTAGTTATTAGGACAGAGAGATGATTTGGGTTGTGTTACTGATAGGAACACTAGAGTTGTCTAGGGACAATGGAGTTAGTGCCCTTGGAGAACAAAATCCTCCTCCTTTTCCACTCTGTCTCAAATGAGCACTTCTCACCCAAAAAAAACCCATCCCATTCTTTAAAGGCCAGCAGCTGCTGCTTAAGCCACCTGCCTCTGCCCAGTGCCTTGCAAAGCATCACACAGCTATCTTGACACAAGCATGGCTCCTCCAGGGCCTGCACAGCCCAGAGCTTGACCCACTTTCCCTGCAGAGCTTACACAGCTCTCCTGGCCAGGCCTCACCTCCTCAAACTTGTGGATCTGTCTGATGAAGAAGTCTCCATAGCGTCGAGCAACCTTGGTGTCTGCAATGTGAATCATGTCCTGGGGAGGGAAGAGCAGGAGGTCAGGGAAAGGACTGGCTTAGCAGGAAGACAGCAAGGACTGCCAAATCTGGGAAGCAAGGAAAGGGGCCTCATCCCAGCCCTAGTTCAGTGTTACACATACCTGACCTGTGCTAGTGCTACAGCAACCATTTAGCTCTCTGTGGGCTGCCTTCCCTATACCTTTGCATGGGATGGAGCTCACATTCACTGTCTCCACATTCTTGCACACTGTCTATTTTTGTCTCTCTTTGCAGCACTTTGACAGACCTAACCCCAGTTCATGCTCTGCTTCCCTCTACCAGCAGCTGAGTCATGCTAGGAGAGCTAGGCTGAGACACAGCATGAGGGCATGTATGAAAAGGCATGCTCTAACAACCAAGAACAAAGAGCAGCCTCTTCTCCTTCCTAGCAAGCAGCCTAATGGTTACTGCTACCTTCTTGAGAATGAAGTCCTAAAGGGCTCTTTGCTATGCTTCCTGCTGTCCAGAGCTCCAAAGGCAGGATGGTGACAGGACCATACCTTGTGTTTGGATTCCTCCTACAGCAGAGAGAGCTAAAATTTTACCTTAATGACCAGCCAAGACCCCTGTTTTGTCAAGCAAAGGAGAGATATGAGGGAAGCCTTCCAAGCTGACACACTGACAGCAGTGTCACCCATGTGTCACCCCCTCCAAAAACACGGACAGACAGTTTCCTCTGTCCTGGGGAAGACATTTAGGACCTTTGTTTTCTGAGTACAACTGCCAAAGCTGCCTGTGACATCCCATCACTGCTCACCCACTGGCACTCCTAAGAAGCAGAGCACTATGGGCAGCCAAGCCCTTCACATGGCCAAGAAAGAAGGGATGTTTCCCACAGACTGAAGAAAAACTAGCTGCTGCCACTTCGTGGGTGAAGAAATTTCCTAGCCACCAAGGGGCAGTTACCAACCTTGTCAATATAAAAGTCAACCTCAGAGGCTGACTGGAACTCCCCATCCAGGGCAGAGATGCCACTGGTCCACACCAGGTTCTTCATCTTGTGCTTGAAAACAAGGAGCTGGATACGAAACTCCTGCTCTGTGAGGTCTAAGAAGCCAGCCAGCTTGGCCACGGGCATGGTGGTGTAGAGCTTCAGGAAGCTGCGGATGGTGGAGAGCTGAGCCTGCTGCTGAACCTCATCTGCGAAGACCTTGAGCTGCTGCAGGAAAGGCTCCTTGTGGTAGTTGGGGTGCACGTTGTCATAGTTGGGCACCACAGGGGAGAGGAACTTGGGGCAGGCGTAGCTGAAGAGCTCCTCGTAGACCTGTGCGTCGCCCTTCTGCATGCGCAGCATCTTGTCTCCGTACTTCTCACGCAGCTGCAGGTGGATGCTCTCGTCGATGCGCATGGGATACATGGTGAGGGCAATGGCCAGCAGCGCATGCATCTGCTCGTTCTGCTTGTTTATCTGCGGCACAGAGGACAACCTGTCAGCTTGTCAACGTGCCAGAGGGAGCTGGGAGACACCATTTGAAGAGCTGAAGAGGCAGCTTCAACAAGGCCAAGTGCCAGGTCCTACACCTGGGTCACAATAACCCCATGCAATGTTCTAGGCTTAGGGCAGAGTGGTTGGATTGCCGCCTGGCAGAGAAGGACCTGGGGGTGCTGGTGGATAGTTGACTGAAGATGAGGCAGCAGAGTGCCCAGGTGGCCAAGAAACCTAACAGCATCTTGGCCTGGAGCAAAAATAGCATGACCAGTAGAAGCAGAGAAGTGATGATCCTCCTGTACTCAGCACTGGGGAGGCCACACCTAGAGCACCATGTTCAGTTCTNTTAAGAAATATTTAAATGCTCTCTTTAGGGCCATGGTTTAGTAGTATGGTAGTGATAGGAAGATGGTTGGACTTGATAATCCTAGAGGTCTTTTCCAACCTTTGTGATTCTGTGATTTTTCAGAAAGAGACCTTTTACCCAGAGCACTGATGGTCCTGATCTTCAAGGGGGACAGCACAAAGCAGCAGTGGCTCTGGGCAGAGCAAAGACATAAATGCCATCATCAAGGCTTTCATCAATGAAGAAGAGGGAAGGACAGAGTGAATATATACAGAGCCATGGAAAACTCAGATGGGCAGAGACAGGTTTGACTGCTTTGGTGCCAAAAAAAAAGCACAGGCAGATAGTTTGACAACCATCCCCCTGGCATGGGACAGTTATCAGGGAGGCCAATGAAGAAGACTGAGAAGGAAGATTCCTCTGAGGGTAGGAGGAAAGAGACATACCAAATGCTTGAAGTGTCATGGAATCAAGAAGGGCAGGAGTTGGCTACACAAAGAGTTAGAAAGGAGACAGAAGCAGCAGGGGTTAAAACTGCCACCAGAGGCAGCTTGAGAGCTTTGTTTCAGCCATGCTGAATTAGAACAGTCTGTGAATGATGAACTTATAATGAAGATATACATGACAATGGCAGTAACCTGACATGCAGGACTGGACCAGGAACAGGACTGAGTGTGAAGTATTGACAAGAGCATCATTAGCAGCTGATAATCTTCATTAACAACACTGCTTAGAGGGAGCATGCAGATGCAGCTGGGACAACTGCATGGTGAACAACCAAGGGAACTAGGAACACAGCTCAGAGTAACTATTGCCACCCATGGCAAAGGAGTTCAAGGGATCCCCAGTCACTACCATCAGCACAGCCCAGGAAAATGAGACTGGACTATTAGAGTAGGTTAGGCACAGTCTGTAAATCCCTTGTGGTCTCCTGTGGCCCCTGGTGCCATAACTGTGCCCACAGCAGAGGGAGCATTAAACTCATTGCCCACGGGAAAGTGTGGGGAGTGATACCCATGTTCCTAGAATCCTTGCATGGGTAGGATGAGCTCATTAGCCTTCTGGCAGTCATCTAGGAGAGGGACAACTCCGATTCCAAACCCGGGCAGATGGAGCTCCTTTAGCCCTGTAAGGCCTTCCAGCTAAGAGGTTAAACCTCTGTCCTAAGGACTTGGCTACCAGTGTCCAAGCTTGCTAGGCCCTGGCAGATGAACCTTAGGACTAAAGGGTGGGTCCAGCTCTGCACATGCTGTGTCTCACCCAAAAAAAATCCCTAGTGCAGGCTCGAGGGTGCTATCTGCTATCCTCTTTTTATCAGCGCTTGGAAAAGGCGCTGAGGAGGAGCGTGGGTGGAGCCCTCCCTGGAGCTTCATTCGTGAAGCCTAGCCATGACGACGATGATTAGAGTAGGTTCTCAGGTGAGATAGGATAGGCAGGAAAGAGGACAGCAGCTTTTCCTTTTGAGAAGCCTAGACACATTCTCTCTCTTACCATCTCATACTTGTAGGTTGTCCTCTGAAACATGCTCTTGGTCCTCTGGATGTAGAGGAGGATGTTGGCAAAGACCCGGATGGCATCCTGGTAGCGCCGCATCATCAGGTAGGCGAAGCCCACGTAGTAATAGGTGGTGACCTGGCACTCGGGCACCCGCGAGTACATGCTCTGAGGAGGAAGGCAGGAAGGATGTCACAGGGCAGACAACCACATCTGACCCAAACTGCTCATTACCCAGAATCCAGCCACCTCTGCTTTCAAATGGAGAAGGGAAAGGGTTAATTCAGGATCCCTCACCTCCCACCCACCCACCCCTGCAGCAGCTTCCTTACTGTTTATTAGATCATCCCATTTCCTATGTTTTCCAGTTTCAGCTTCCTGCAAGCAGGAGACTCTTGCACTGTGCTTGATGTTCCCTTTCCCCATTTCACTGCACGTCCTGTGCCAGAGAGCACACACACAGAGCTGGGCCAAGCCCTGGGCCATTGCCTGGGTTACAGCTGTACTTGTGTTAGCCACGGTCACCTTAAGCAGCACCCAGAGTTCTAGGGCAAAGCCATGCCAAGTGGGAGTGGGCACAGTGAGAACAAGAGTCAAAACCACAAGAAGTCATCAGCCAAGGTGAATCACAGAATGATCATAGAATGGGCAGGTTGGAAGGGACCCTAAAGATCATCTAATTCCAACCTCCCCACACTGAGCAGGGATGCCAATCACTAGCCCAGGTCACCCAGGGCTGCATCCAGCCTGGCCTTGAACACTGCCAGGGATGGAGCATCCACAACTTCTCTGGGCAACCTGTGCCAGTGCCTAACCACTCTCTGGGTAAAGAACTTCCTCATAATCTCCAATCTAAATTTCCCCTCCTTCAGTTTATAACCATTCCCCCTTGTCCTATCACAGTCTGACTGCTTAAAAAGTCTCTCCCCTTCTGTCTTATAATCCCCCTTTAGGTACTGGAAAGCTGCTATAAGATCCCCTCAAAGCCTTCTCTTTTCCAGGCTGAACAATCCCAACTGTCTCAGCCTGTCTTCATAGGGGAGGTTCTCCAGTCCTTTAATCATCTTTGTGGCCTCCTCTGGACTCGCTCCAACAGCTCCACATCTTTTTTATGCTGAGGAGGCCAGAACTGGATGCAGTACTCCAGGTGAGGCCTCACAAGCACAGAGTAGAGAGGTGGGAACAACACGTCCAGCTAGCTACCGCTGCATTGTCACTGACAGTTCAAATAGTGCTGCCTGTAACAACATAGCAAACCTCCTAAAAAACCAAGGCATTTGTGCTGCAACAGCACCAGGCATTACCATATGGCTTGATTTCATGCCAAAGTGCCAGCTGTGCTCAACTAGAAACTCCTGACAGCTGGAAGACTCATTCTGCCAATCTTTCCCCAGCATGTTTGAACAGAGGCATTTGAAAAACTGCAAGGGAGTGTTTTGAAATGTAGAATCATAGACAGATTTAGGTTAGAAAAGACCTTTCATGTTGTATTACCTTCTTGTTGAGCTCAATGTTCTCCAGAACCTTGATTGCTTGGTAGTAATCCCCCAGCAGAGAGTGCAGCCTCAGGAGGCCAACCAGGCTGAAATAGCCTAGCATCTTGTAGAGAGAGTGGCGCCCATACTCACCAGCCACGCTCTCAGGGTCACCTAGGAAAGAAAGGAATCAGGACTCTTTCCTCCAAGGAAACCCAGAATGTTAAGGGCTGGAAGGGACCTCTGGAGATCATCTAGTCCAACCCCCCTGCCACAGCAGGAGAACCTAGAGCAGCTTGCACAGGATGTGGCCAGTTGGGTTAGGAATCTCTCCAGAGATGGAGACTCCAGCACCTCCCTGGGCAGCCTGGGCCAGTGCTCCACCACCCTCAAAGGAACAAAGCTCCTCCTCCTGTTCATGGAGCTTCCTGGGTGCTAGTTTGTGCCCATTGCCTCTAGTCCTGTCCTTGGGCACCACAGAACAAAGCCTGGCCCCATCCTCCTGCCCCCCACCCTGTAAGGATTGCTAAGCACTGCTCAGATCTCCCCTCAGGCTGCTCTGCTCCAGCCTAACCTGCCCCAGCTCTCACAGCCTCTCTGTGTAAGAGAGGTGTTTCAGTGTCCCTTCTCTGCCTCTCCAGAAGTTTCCTGTCCTTCCTAAACACAGGAGCCCAGAGCTGGACACACTACTCCAGCTGTGGCCTCCCCAGGGCAGAGCAGAGGGGAAGGAGAACCTCCCTGGCCCTGCTGGCCACACTCTACTGGATGCACTCCAGGATGCCATTGGCCTTCTGGGCCCCAAGGGCATGTTGCTGGCTCCTGGGCATCCTGCTGGCCACCAGCACACCCAGGGCTTATTCCACTCAGCTGATTTCCAGCAGATCATTCCCTAACCTGTCCTGCTGCATGGGTTATTCCTCCCCAGGTGCATCACCCTACACTTGCCCTTGTTGAACTGCATCAGGTTTTTCTCTGCCCAGCTCTCAGCCTGTCCAGGTCACACTGATGGCAGCACAGCCTCCTGGGGTGTCAGCCACTCCTCCCTGTTTGGTGTCATCAGCAGACTTGCTGAGAGCACACTCTGTGCCTTGATCCAGGTCACTGATGAACATATTGAACAGGAGTGGGCCCAGCACTGACCCCTGGGGAACACCACTCCTTACACACCTCCAGCTGGGCTCTGCACCATTAATTACAACCCTCTGGGCTCTGCCCTTCAGCCAGCTTTCAGTCCACCCCACTGTCCATCCATCTAACCCACACCTCCTAAGCTTGCTAATGAGGATGCTGTGGGAAGAAGTTCTCCTTTCAATGCTTCTACATTTACAATCAAGACATTAACTGTAATCACCAGTATTTTTCACCTATGGCCAACAGGACCTGTTCGCAGTCAACCCATCTCCTGATGAAGGCTTTGATCCAACTCCCAAAGCAAGCTCACAGAGCTCACTCAAACTAAAGCAAGGCAGCACAGACATCAAGTCTTGCTTAGCATCCCCCAGGTAGCTCACCTCCACTTGTGTAGACCTCCAGCTGCCTGTTGATGTTGGATTTGTCCACCAAAGAGTGCAGCACGTTAAGGACACTGTGGACATTCCAGATCTTGGGGTTGGAACGAAGGAAATCAATTTCCTCTTCAGACTTCTTGGCTGTCTTGCAGCGGTACTGGCTGAAAGACTGGAACTGCAGCAGAAGGCAGAGCTTCAGTGGTGAGAAGCTACTTTGGACATGCCCAGCTGAGTGCATTCTGTTCACAAGTTGAGCATAAATCTCTTGCAATAAGCTACAAGTTGCCCAAAAAACCCCAAACTGCTTCATTTGCAATTATCTGGCCACCAAACCAACAAAATTAAACCACCACTAAAGCAACTAGGGAAAACCTGATCCAAAGCTGAGACAATCTGAAGGTAAAGGCCAGAGAACAGAACGGAGAAGAGAAGGATCTCTTAGTTAATTAGGACAGGGAACTGAACACCAATCTACTCTCTGAACAGGCAGCAAAGAGAACCACAGAACTGTCAGGGTTGGAAGGGATCTTCAAGCTCCTCTATCCCAACCCCTGTGCCTGCCATGTGCAGGGACACCTGGCACTAGTGCAGCTTGCTCCCAGCCCCAGCTAGCCTGGCCTGCAACACTGCCAGGGCTGGGGCTGCCACCACCTCTCTGGGCAACCTGGCACAGTGGCTCAGCACCCTCATGATGAAGAACTTCTTCCTAACATCCAACCTAAATCTCCTCTCCTCTAGTTTGGATCCATTCCCCTTAGTCCTATCACTGCCTGGCATCCTAAAAAGTCCCTCCCTAGCTTTCTTGTAGGCCCCCTGCAGACACTGGAAGGCCACAAGGTCTCCTTGGAGCCTTTTCTCCAGACTGAATAACCCCAACTCTCTCAGCCTGTCCTCATCAATGATCAAGGCATAAGCTACATCTGCACACACATGTGCACCTTTTTCTCCATAGGCACACATTCTTTTTCACCCAAGCCTGACAGGACAGCACCTGAGGAATCCCAGGCAGCTTTCTAGTAAGAAGGTACAGAAAAAGGAATCTACAGAGAGAAAACAGTAGCATTGGAGGTAAATTCTATTGCTCTTGGAACAACAAGGAGAAGAATATTTCTTCCCATCAAGATGCTAGACCATGGATTTCAAAGCAGATCAGCAATCTCTCAGGCCCTTCAAAACTAAAGGAAAACCACAGAGCACAATAAAACTCCTTTGAACAAGTGTCTGACCAAGGTCTTTGTGATTCTAGCAGAATCCAGTCAGGCTGCTTTGCACCAAATGGGCAGAAATGAAGATGAATTAAAACCAAACCAAGAAGTCCCCTAAGCAGCAACTGAAACAGAAACAGCAGTGCAAGTTCAGCACTCCCCAAAGAGCATCCTGGAACTGAAAAACCAAATCTGGACATTTACAACTCCTTCATCTGCCTGGTGACCCACAAATCAGAGCACACTGAAGTTTTCTGATCTGCAATGGTAGCCTAGCTAGAAAAAAAACAGAAAGGGAGGAGATGGAAAATGTATAGTGCTAACAGGCAAGACCATTCCAAACCAGCCCAGTCTCATAGTCATGTACCTGGTATATGAATTCATCAATGATATCCCAGAGCCACTGGTTAGGGAGTTCCAGAGGAGCAGGGCCATCAGCATCTGCAGAAGAGAAGCAAGAGACGAGAGGCTTAACACCTTGATGCAGAACTGGAGGAACAGACCAATTAAAGAACAGAAGAATTTCCCTGAAGTGAGAGATAAAGCAGCAGATAACAAAGCTTCCAGTATGGCAGTGAGAGGTGGCTTCAGCTCCCTCAACTGCCTTCCCTTTTCAAGAAGAGGAGTGTGTATGGGGTTAATCCCTACTGTGTGTGACTGCTCACAGTATTACTGTATAGATTAGGGGTTGGAAGGGCCCTAGAAAGATCATCTAGTGCAACCCCCCTGCCAGAGCAGGAGCACCTAGACCAGCTCACACAGCAATGTGTCCAGGCAGCTCTGCAATGGCTCCAGACAAGGAGACTCCACAGCCTCCTGGGCAGCCTGGGCCAGTGCTCTGGCACCCTCACTGCAAACAAGTTCCTCCTCAGGTTAATACTAAACCTCCTGTGATCCAACTTGCTCCCATTCCCTCTTGTCCTACCATTGGATGCCATTGAGCAGAGCCTGGCTCTCTCCTCCCCACACTCACCCTTAACATATTTCTAAGCATTGCTGAGGTCTCCTCTCAGTCTCCTCTTGTCCAGGCTGAAGAGACCCAGCTCTCTCAGCCTGTCCTCCTAGGGCACATGCTCCACTCCTTTCAGGATCTTGCTGGCCCTGTGCTGGACTCTCTCCAGCAGCTCCCTATCCTTCTGGAGCTGAGGGGCCCACAACTGGACACAGGATTCCAGGGGAGGCCTCCCCAGGGCAGAGGAGAGGGGAGAAGAACCTCTCTGGCTCTGCTGGCCACGCTCCTCTTAATGCATCCTAGGATGCCATTGGCCTCTTGGCCACAAGGGCACATTGCTGCCTCATGGGCATCCTCCTAGCCACCAGCACTCCTAGAGCTTTTTCCCCAGGGCTGTTCACTGCTCAGCAGCAGTGACTCTCAGAAGCTGTGCACAGACTGCAGGAGCTTAGCCTAACTGATCCATTCTCCACAAGAAACCTTAAAACACTAACATTTGCTCCAACAGGAACCAGTTGTGAAACTCTGCAAGTTTTCTCCAGCTTACAGCTTCATTTTCCTTTTCAATAAGAGAGGTGAAGCAGCCCTCAGCAAGGCAGAGAGGTAACTAAGTTTTATTTTTCAGTGTTATCAGAAAGCACTGGAAACTGTTTGTGCTCTTTGTGGTTTTAAATGCATGGATGTTTTATCCAACAAACTCAAACAAATGGAAACAGCTTTGCCCTCCATCCACTCTCCCTCTCCAAAACTCACAAACCAGAAATGAATAGCAGCAACTCACTGAGGATGTAGTTGAAGAGGTTGCAGTAGTTGTAATAGGACTCAAATCTCTGCTCCAGTGTAGGCCCTCCCTGCAATGAGAATTGAGCAGGCTGCCTAAGTTTCAAGCACAGCAGGAGGGAGTTTATGGACAGCAGCAGATGAAGGACAATCAGCAGGCACAGCAGGAGATGTTCTACCTCAGGAATGTTATAGAGTCAATAATCAACCAGGACAGCACCAAGAATACCTGAACTTGTAGCACTATTGTGCCATAGAACAGTGCTGACTTGTCACATACAGGTAGCTTCTCCTTCAAACCTTCTGTGAATAGGATACATTAACCTTCCTTGTCCTCCTCCTCCTTGCTGTCCAGACTTCAGAGCCTCATACACCTTCCTTCCTTCTCCCCTCATGAGAGGCCTTAATAAAGCAACAATTCTGCTTCTGGACAGTATTTCTACATGCTTTGAAAGAGCAGTAGGGAAATCACAGTCTTCCTAGAATCAACTTCCTTGTTCCACCTGGAGACAATCCAAGAGAGTCTGAGAACCACTAACAGCACAGCTTGAGAAACCAGTCTCTCCTGTTAGAGCCTGACTTGGGTTAACACAGCAGCCTTTGTCAAAGGCCCACTTCTGAACACCAAAGCAGCAGTTATTACTTATTTACCCCATAAGGCATGACTCTGTTCAGCTTCTTTCCTTAAGGAACCCAGAACTACTGTGATTTTCCTCAATGACTTCAAATTACATTAAGAAAAGAAAAAATAGTGAGGTTTGTTTTGGTTTACAGAGTGTTACTCCTGTTTCCTTCTCCTGTATCCTTTGTAGTGCCCATGTTGCCCTCTCCATGAGGCACTCTGACCTCATGTGGTTTTTAATCACAAATAATGCACTCTCTTCTGATGACACCTCCCTGCTAACCTAAAGAACAGAGAGCCTGAGGAACACACACCAACAGATCTCTAGCTCCCAACATCTCCTTCTCCCCTGCCTCACTAACCACTACATTTGATGTCAGTAGCAAACTTTTACAAAGCAGACTCCTGAAAACTCAGATCAGGTCTTCTGAGCCATGTAGGGTGCCAGGGAAACCTGCACACTCAGGAGAACCAAGCCTGAGAAGCCAGCTAATAAGCCTCACTAAGACAGTCAAGTCTTACTTACTTGCTTCTCAACAATCAGCTAATCTTTACTAAACTCACAAAAGGCAGGACCTTGAAGCCTCCCTAAACCCAACTTCAGGCAGTCCAATCCTGCTTTGGAACCACTGATGCTGTGGTGGGCAGCAAGATTTAACAAGTTTTATGGCACAGAGAAGCCAGCATGCAAGCAGCAGGAAGATGCAGGCCAAACACTCACGCTGACTTTGGCGTAGATGTGCCTGTAATACAGCTCCTTGTAGAGGATGAGGAAAACAGCATCTGGAAAAGAGGACAGAACTGGACATGAGCAAGCTGCAAGGGCCAGGCAGTTGGATCTCTCAGATGCACCAGGGGTGGTCCTCTTGCTGTGCTAATAAAGAAGACTGTTCAAGTCTGACTTCTTGCCAGGCATCTTCTGAAGGAGTTGCAAGAGTGAACAACGAGAACTGCCTCAGGCTGCAGCAACACTGTGCACCTGCTCACTCATAGAGCAAAAGTGAGTTAGTTCCTTCTCCCTCTGACAAGCAAAAAGAAGGTAAAAGACTTACCATGTCCAACCTGAGGAGCAATGGCCTCTGCCTCTGGCCATGGGGTATTCTTAAAAAACCTTTCTGTCAGCTTGGTCCAGCTGAAAGTCAGACACACATGGGATTTCAGAAACCATTTCTCATTCTAGCACTGCTGGAGTTAAGAGATCACAATACAGAAGCCTTGGACTTGAGAAAAGCAGAACACCACCCTCAGCCCCTCTTAGCAAGTCCAGTGTTGAAATAAAGACTAACTGCTTAGTTTGCAGTTCTCAGTGTCTTCCATTTATCTCTGAAGAATGGAACAGTTGTGTATGTTGCTCTAATGCTCCCTTGATGCCAAGGTGGCACAGCTACAAGCATAAGTGGGAGTAGCTGTAAGAATCAGACACAGTAATTACAGCTCACAGCTTTCTGCAAACTGCCTAACTAGCAGGACTGAGGCCACTTTTTGCTGCCTCCATATCTGTTAGGCACAGGACTAGCATTTCCTTCACACAAATCACAACTCACCTACACTTATGTTAGCCTAACTGTCTGGAAGTATTTTTCTTCCCAAGTAATCAAATGAAACCTCATGCTGTGTTTTAGGGAAAGCCAAAGTTTGGAGCAATACAGGTAGCAGCCAGCCTTTCTTTTGAAGAGCAGGGTACAGTTTAAACAGCGATGTCCCTCTGCAGAAAGGATGCCTTTGTACCTGTTTTCATAGATGTCCTGGATCTCGAACACCTTCTGGTCAATAACATCACTGGAAACACGGCTGGCCTGGAGCTCGTACACCTTCTGGTCAACGAGATCTGACACTGTCTTGTGAAAATACTGAATGAAGTTTTTGATCACTTCGGGGATCACCTGGTAGGTCTGCTGCTCGTACTGGCGCTCATAGGCCAAGTCTTGCTTCGGGTCTCCTAAGGGCAAAGAGAGGAAGTGAGGAGGCAGCCGCAACCACCCGGCCCGGGCCTACAGACCCGGCAGGCCCGAGGGGCCACAGCGGCGGTGAGGCCAAGGCCCACACTCACCCGTGTGCATATCATAGTCATTGGAGTAGGCGTAGGGGTCGTAGGCAGCCTGTGGAGAAAAGGCGGCAGCAAGTCACCGCGAGCATCCCAGACACGACCCCCTCAGGGTCCTCCCCCGCCACCCTGGAATCCCCAGCCCGCACCTCGTTGTCGTAGTCCTCCCCGGGGTAAGCCATAGCGGCGGCGGCGCAGCAGGGAAAGGACTCCGGGCGGCAACACAGGCCCCGCACGAAGCAGAAAGGAAAAAGGGAACGGGACTAGAGGGCTGCGGCGACGGAGTGGAGGATGCGTCCTTCCATTGGTTAATAGAACTGTCTGTCTTCAGCCTGCAGAGCTGCCATGGGCCTGCTGCACCCAATGGCCCACCCCCATCTCTGATTGGAAAGTGTGCCTGTCCGTCACACCGCATTCCTGGGCACCGCTCCCGCTTTCCGCCTCCCCTCCCTTCTCCCCGCTCTCTCTACCTCCCAATTGGCTGCACGCACAGCCGTGAGCCGCCTGCTATTGGCCGAGCGCACACACCGTCCCTCCCCTCCGCTCTCCCCCGCACCCCGTCGGCCGCCCGGCTGGCCCCGGCCCGGCCCGTGAGGGGATGGACGGTGGCGGTGGGGCCGCAGCAGCCCCTGACGTGGGGTTGGAGCTGGAGTCGGCGCTGGAGGCCGGGCTGACGCTGGGGGCGCCGGCGTCGAGCGCTTCTCTCGGCTACCTGCACGTCCTGTGGCAGCGGGAGGAGCCCGCGGGCAAGATCCCAGCCCGCCGCCTACGCAGGGCCGCCCGCCTCCACCGCTGGCTGGGGCCTACGGGCAAGGAGAGCCACGGTGAGCGGGGAGGCGGGCGGCCCTGGGGAATAAGTCCTATGAGGAGCAGCTGAGGGCACTGGGGTTGGTTAGTGTGGAGAAGAGGAGACTCAGGGGAGACCTTAGCTCTCTCTACAACTCCCTGCAAGGAGGTTGGAGTGAGATGGGGATAGGTCTCTTCTCCTCAGTTAACAGTGAAAGGATGAGAGGAAATGGTCTCAAGTTGCAGCAGGTGAGGTTTAGATTAGATATAAGGAGAAATTTCTTTCCTGAAAGGGTTGTTAAGTCTTGTCCCAGGCTGCCCAAGGAGGTGCTGGAGTCACCATCCCTGGAGGGGTTTAAGAAACATTTAGATGTGGTACTTAGGGCCATGGTTTAGTGGCATGGGAGTGATAGGTAGATGGTTGGACTTGATGAGCTTAGAGGTCTTTTCCAACCGTAATAATTCTGTGATTCCCAATAATTCTGTGATTCCCGTGTGCAGAGCCTCCGGAAGGAGGTCGGATCTGCTTGCTCTGCAGCTTGGGACAGCATGCCTGCTCCAGTGGGAGGGCCCGTAGGCGGCCTCAGTAGGAGACAAGGAAAGCGCTTCTTACCTGGCAATCTTGATCTGCCTCCCCTTCTCTGGGCTGAGCCAGCACCGGCGTGGTTTGGGCCCTGCAGCTGAGTTCAAGCCCCAGGATGGGATGTTTTGGGAGGGAAGTGCTCCTTTTTCCTCTGTGCTTTCCAGTAATTGCATTCTTTGCTCTCTAGCTCTGAAAAGGCTGCGTGAAGCTGCCAATAGCAATGACTTAGACACAGGTAAGACTTCTGCCAATCCTACTTGGGACCTTAACCTGGAAGGGCAGTTTTGTCGATGATAAGAGGACCTTTATCGTAGGAAAGGAGGAGAAGAGTGCAGATAATTTGTGGATGTGGTGCTTTAGATGCTGCAGATCTAGAAACTGCTTTTCTGGAGCCTTGTTTCATTCTCTGAGCAGAGTGAGGCTGGTGATAGTATTCAGTTTTTCACTGCATTCATAGTGGCAGTTTACCAATTGCTTCAAGCTAAATCTGCACTGTTCCAGCTTTTTTTGGGATGTAACTTTTGCCTAGTTGTAAGCAGCAAGAGAACAGTGTTTTGGGAATGTGGAAAAGTTGTGATTATAGAAGTCGTACCCTGTGTGCTGAGACAATGTGATCCAGGAGATCAGAATGAGGACCAGTGCTGTACTCTCCCCTCTCACAGTGACTTCAGGGAAGGCTCTCATGGCCTGTGACTCCCTTTACCTCTCTGTCCTGTAGATTAGGTGTGGTTCCTGCTTAGACTATGCTGACCTAACTGATCATTGGACCTTTCTGTCACTAGGATTGGAAACTGGTTTGCCTTGCAGAAACTCCCAGTGTCCCAGAATGGGTGTTTCTCTGGTGTGCTTCACCCTCAAGTTCTGCACTACAGCTTGTTCCATCTGCTCTCTAAACACAGAGAGGCTGTCCTGTTCAGTCACCAAGTCAGAGGAAGAATGAAAGCATCAGGCTTTAGGAGTTTTACACCTGTAATACAGGTTGCCCTCTTTACAATCCTGCTGTGTTTTGTGTACTCTGCAACTTGAGGAAGTCTTTGATAATGAATGTATTCACCATCAACAAGTAGAAACCTTTGCTGTCTCCTGTGGTGGCACTGGGCAGGAGAGGTTATGTCATTTCCTCGTGGCTTCAGGGAAGTACTAGGTAAAGCATTCCCCATTAATTTTTCTCACTGGTAGCACTCTCAGTCTCTCTGTCTTTCTTCTGAAGTATCAAACCTCCCCCATTAATGCCACTTCCATCTTTTCAGGTGTTCCTTTCACTTCTGTGTGACACAGCAGTAGGTGTACAGGAAGAAATTTCAATGTGACTAATTCAGTCTCTGGAAGCTGAGACAAAGAGTGACTGTCAGTGCTCTGAGCTATCTAGTTTCTTGTCTCCTGGACTGGTCAGACCTGACTGTTGCAGGATATGCTATTAAAGATCTCCAAATACAGCAAGGCTGTCAGTATTTTTAACAGCTGCAGAATGAGCTTTATTTGACAGACAAGATCATCTCAGAGCAACAGGAGTAATAGCCCTTACAGTTGCTCTAGATGCTGCTTTTCCGTCTCTGATCTTTTCAGCCTCTACCAATCTCTTTGCCTTTATTAGACCAACCCTGGAGGTCACACTAGTTTCTCTGTCTTTCTGTGTGAGCAGATTTTTCCTTCTTATCTGAGAAAAGGAGGTAGTTCAGCTTGCAAGAAGTGCCACTGGTGGCACTGAAGAAGCAGCTGGGTGGAAAAGCAGGGGGAACAAGTGCAAGGAGAGGATGGCATGGTGGTGGAAAAGCAGGGGGAACAAGTGCAAGGAGAGGATGGCACAGCTACTTGGGCTGTTCACTAGCTCTCTTCAGTACCTCACCTCCTCAGGGTATATTTGCACTGCTGTTGGCAGATTGGTGCACTCATCCTTTTGCTTCTGTAGCCACCATGTGTATGGCAAAAGAATCTAGGAAGGGGCATATCCAAAGAGGTGTGCAGAGGTGGCTTTTCTCATGGCATCTGGTTACACTGAAACTTCTTGTGGATGTGAAAACTTTACAGGTGCAGGAAATGACCGCGTAAATCTAGGGCAAGAGCCCGTGGACGGACACAGGATGCTAAATCTAGCTTGGGAAGTGCCTGAGATGCAGCTGGCAGAGGTAGACCCACAGACAGGACAAGGGGTGATGGTTTGGAACTGAAAGAGGAGATTGAGACTAAATAGGAGAAACATTCTGACACTGAGGGTTGGGAGAGCCTGGCCCAGGTTGCCCAGAGAGGCATCCCTGGAACCATCACACCCTTGCTATCCTTCTATGCTCTTCCATAGGCATTTTCTGCTGAATGTCCTTGGAGCTGGGAAGTTTGGCTAGAGGGATCCTTAGCCATTACAGCTGTTAGCTTTTCTTTTCTGGCAGTATGGGAAGGCTGTAACAGAGCAGAGAGCATGCTACCTGGCCTGGTGCTGCCTGGCCTGGTGCTGCCTGGGCTGCAGGTGGTTGAAATCCAGTTGACTTGGCAGCTGGCAGAGCCTGTAGATGGCATTGCCCTCTCTGCTCAGGGGCTCCTTCAGCTTATGCTGCTTTCTTCTCCTCTTGCTGTCAGTGCAGCAACTCTTGGATGATGGAGCTGACCCCTGTGCTGCGGATGACAAGGGCAGGACAGCTCTGCACTTTGCCTCCTGCAATGGCAACGATCACATTGGTGAGTGGGGAGGGGGAGCTTTGGCCCCCAGCCTCTCTGGGGCAGAGATTTTGAAGGATGCTCCTTATTTGGATTCAGCAGGTGACAGAGATTGCTTTTCTCTGTGTGTTTTGTGGCATGAGTTGCCAGCTGAACTCTGGCTCTGGGGCTTGCCACATCTCCGTGCTGAAGGAGGAGCAGGAACTCCCAGCTCTGGGGCTGTGCTGGTACAGAAGGAAAGGTGTCCTTAGTTCTTCCCCTCAGGGAGCCCAGGGGCAGTGGCACTGCCTGGCTTTGTGCTGAGTCTTTCTACATTGCTCTGCAAACCCATATCCCTTGTCTCTGGGAGGAAGCTGATGAGCTGAACAGAAGCACTTGTGAGGCAGCCTGGTGACTGCCACATGGGTTTGTGGTCCAAGTGAGCCTGACCTGTGAGCAAAGGGAAGGGACTGACAAGGCTCTGTGTCCTTGTTTCCAGTGCAACTGCTTCTGGACCATGGGGCTGACCCAAACCAGAGAGATGGGCTGGGAAACACTCCCTTGCACTTGGGTAAGTGCCACACAGCTGAGCCTTGCGTGCAGAGAGGTGAAGTGAACACTGCCCTGCTGTTTCTTTCCTTTCCACCTCCCTCTTCCCTGTGCATCACAAGTATGCCTCCGCAGCTTTAAGGAGTAGGAGTGACTCTTAGCATTGCATAAGCTTCACTCCTCACGAAGGTTTGAGGGTTAGAGTTTGAGGAAAGCAGTTTCCCTCCCTCTGCCAGCCCCAAGGAGTGCAAGATCTAGTCCTGAAAGGGTCCTCAGACTGGAGTGTGACGTTACCCTTAGCAGCTGTGGCAAAGAGCCCTTGGGAAACAGTGGTGTTTGCCAGTCCCTCTGAGTTGTGTGTCCTGTGTTTTCCCTCCCCAGCTGCCTGCACGAACCATGTTCCTGTCATCACCACGCTGCTGCGCGGAGGTAACACTTCCTCTTGGACAATTACAGCCTGTCCTTCTCCTGCCCTGCTCCTCTTGATCCTCCCCAGGGACACCCAAGTTTTGGAAGGCAGACCTCACTTTCTCTCCCGCCTTGTGCGCCTTGCAGGGGCCAGAGTGGATGCCTTGGATCGAGCTGGCAGAACCCCACTGCACCTGGCAAAGTCCAAGCTGAACATCCTGCAGGAAGGACTCTCCCACAGCCTGGAGGCTGTACGTCTGGAGGTGAAACAGGTACAAGAAACAGTTCCATCTTCTTTTGCACAGAATCCCAGAATGTTAGGGGTTGGCAGGAACCTCTGGAGATCATCTAGTCCAACCCCCCTGTCAGAGCAGGAGAACCTAGAGCAGCTTGCACAGGATGTGTCCAGTTGGGTTGGGAATCTCTCCAGAGATGGAGACTCCAGCACCTCCCTGGGCAGCCTGGGCCAGTGCTCCACCACCCTCATAAGAAAAAAGCTCCTCCTCCTTTTCAGCTGGAACTTTCTGGGTGCTAGTTTGTGCCCATTGCCTCTAGTCCTGTCCCTGGGCATCCCAGAACAAAGCCTGGCCCCAGCCTCCTGCCCCCACCCTTGAAGTATTGATAAGATCAATAAGGTGGTACAGCCCTTGGCAGCCTCCTGCAGCCTCTGAGGGTCAAATAGCATTTAGCAGCTGTTTTAAATACCCATCTATAGGCTCTTAGCTGCTCTAGGGAGAGTCTGACTTGTTCCTTCTGTTTTCAGAGACCTTCTTTTTTCCCCCAGCTGCTACTCTGAATTTTTTCAGGACCTTTCCTGGCTCTGGTAGGCAGAGGATGCATTGAATGCCTGAATTCTCAGGCTATGTGGAGCACTCTCTTTTCTTCTACCACCTTGTGGATGGAATGTGTGGCAGGAGAAGGACCACCCCGTGGGGCTGTAGCTATGGCATACACATACAGGAACTCTGTGTTCTTAGCACAGTCTGCCCTGCTCCGATATGGAAGCATGGACTACGACAGCAGTCACAGGGCCACATCACAGATGTACAAGGTGTGAACCTTGCTTCAGGAGCTATCTAGGAGCCACAGATTGTCATACTTAGTATGACAACCAGATCGTGCTGGAGTGGGAAGTCCTTGCTCCTCACACTGAGGGAAGCAGGCTGGCCGTAATAAAAAGGAGCTTGGTGCTTTCAGGGCTAGACCTTATGCTTCTTCAGGTGGGCCTCTCTCTCTTCCCTGTTCTCAAACCTAGCATAGGTTCATGACTAGTCTGTCTGTGGCTGGTCAGCACCTCTGGGGGCTTGCTGGGCTCTGATGCTGTCACAAGTGCTCTCCATTTGCTTTACATGTGGGTTATGTCCTCTGCCATGTCCCACAGCATCAAGGCTGTGCCTGGTAATTGAGTTTTCCCTGTAAGGAACATCCCAGCCTGCTGGAGCTGTCTGATGTTTGTCCCCACACCTGTTGGTTCCAGATTATCCAGATGTTGAGAGAATACCTGGATCGCCTCGGGAGGCACGAGCAGAAGGAGCAGCTGGATGACCTCTGCAGCAGGCTACAGAGCACTAGCACAAAGGAGCAGGTAGGCAGCCTTGAGCTCCTGGCACTCACCTCCTTTGCAGTGTGACTTCTGCAGTTAAAGGACTGCAACTCCATCAGCAAGGTGACATTGAAGACGTGGTTCTGGAAGTGGGCTTGCTCACTTTGGGGGAAGTGGGCAAGTTACATGGTGACTCCTTTGGGCTGGAGTTCAAAGTGCAGAAAGCATCACTGATCACTTGTACTCAGCACTGGGGA
This sequence comes from Bucco capensis, assembly GCA_013396975.1. Taxonomy (NCBI): domain Eukaryota; kingdom Metazoa; phylum Chordata; class Aves; order Piciformes; family Bucconidae; genus Bucco; species Bucco capensis. The sequence continues at coordinate 90,325 of VWZO01016475.1, read as the reverse complement.
GCCCACACCTAGAGCACTGGGTTCAGTTTTGGGCCCCTCAGGACAAGAAGGACCCAGAGGCATTGGAGTGTGTCCAGAGAAGGGCAAGGAGGCTAGGGAGGGCTCTGGAGCACAAGTGTGCTGGGGAGCAGCTGAGGCCACTGGGGTTGGGTAGTGTGGAGAAGAGGAGGCTCAGGGGAGACCTTAGCTCTCTCTCCAGCTCCCTGCAAGGAGGTTGGAGTGAGATGGGGGTAGGTCTCTTCTCCAGGATTAGCAGTGAGAGAACAAGAGGAAATGGCTTCAAGTTGCAGCAGGGGAGGTTTAGATTGGATGTCAGGAAAAATTTCTTCCCTGAAAGGGTTGTTAGACATTGTCCCAGGCTGCCCAAGGAGATGCTGGAGTCACCATCCCTGGAGGGGTTTAAGAAACATTTAGATGCTCTCCTTAGGGCTATGGTATAGTGGCATGGGAGTGCTAGGTATGGTTGGACTTGGTGATCTTAGAGGTCTCTTCCAGCCTTAATGATTCTGTGATCACTCTGCCTAGGAGCTCAGCAGAGAAGCTGAAGATCAGATGGGCCAAGGGCACAGGCATTTTAAGGCCAGGATCAGCCACTCAGGGTTGCAGGACCTGTTTGGCTTGGGTTCTTTTCTAAAAGATTGGCCCTTAGAAACAGTCTTAGAGCAAACAGCCCTGATGCTGTTGGGGAGTTCTGGGTAGTGCAGCAGCATGCTTCTGTTTTAAGGATTGGCTGAATCATACAAGGTGGAGGTCAAGCATTGACTTCCTAAGGAGTGGGGAGAAGCTCCCATTGCCTTCGATTAGGACTTGTTTGCTCAGGAGGACAGGAAGCCTTCTACACAGTCAGGGGACCAAAGGGATCCTGTCCTCCTCTGAGCTCCCATGGGCATTCCTGGTGGTCCTGGGCAGGGTGTTCCCTACTGCCTGGGAGTTTCTTCTGTGGTGCATTCCCCTGCCTGATGCCCAGCTGTGTTCTTCTGGCAGGTGGATGAGGTTACAGATCTCCTGGCCAGCTTCACCTCCCTCAGCCTGCAGATGGAGAAGATAGAGAAGAGGTAATGGGCTTCCAGATCATCTTTCTGATGCAGCAGGAGAAGCTTTAGAAAGAGAAAAAAGAGGGAGCTCAAGTTTGCTTCCCAGATTGCGGAATAACCATTGCTGCCAGTGGCCCTTCTGACCAGATCCAGTCTCCAGTGGTGCTCAGGCTGTTCCTGCTGGGGCTGCCACAGCTGCCTCGTGGGGAGGCAGTGGGCTTTGGGCAACAGAGACAACAGAAAACAGAGTGCTGCAGCTGAGACTTGTGGGGAAAAAGGAGCTGCTCCTCTTTTTGTCAGCTTGGCTGTCCCTGAGCAGGACATACCCCTTGCAGAGAGGTTTTGCCTTCTCCTAAGCACTTCAGCTTGGTGTAGGTGGTGGCTGTGCAGTCAGTGGCCCTGATGAGTGCACTCAGCAGCTGGCCAAACAGCACAGAAATGCTTGGGGCAGGCACCTTTTGGCACCTCCACAGTCCTCCATTGCACAGGAGAGCAACCTAAGACAACAGAAGGCTTTATGCTGTGAGAAGAGCACACACTTCATTCTGTGTGCTAACAGCTGAGCAAACACTGCCTTGAGAAACAAGCACTGAGGCTTAATCCTAACCTTCCCAGAGCTTGTGGTCAGAGGGCAGAGAATCTGTCTGCTTGCAAATGGGATACAGAGCTTTTAATCACTAGACTAACAGCTTTCCCTGGCCCTGGTTTTTAAATCACTGCTGCAAGTTAGTGCTTAAATACTACAATGCAAACAATACCCAGGTAGATGGCTAGGAGGTCAGGGCTGGCCTGGGACAAGAGTAAGGCTAGGGGGAATGGCATAATCCTAGTGCAGTTTTAGGCAGACGCCTACAGCTTGCCAAACAAACCCCACCATAACCAGCTGCTGTGTTTTTCTTCCTGCTGGTCTCAGGGCATGGGTTCAGTTGCAACAGGAGGGGTTGTATATTGAGCTGTATGACTGGGCTGGGATGCAGGTGGAACAAACCCAGAGCTGCCCCATCCCATGTTTCTTGCTTATCCTGGAGAGGTGCTGCTCCAGGAGCTGAAGTGCAGTGGGAAGGAGGACTTAGGACCTCTGCTGGGAGCCTGAAGTGATGGAGTTGGGAAGGCCACAGGGAACTGCCTTTGCTAATTTCTTCCTTCCCCACACTGGTTAGTAATGAAGATGTAGGCAGCTTGCTTTTGGAGCAGGGATCCATAAATCTTGTCAGTAGGGTGTGAATAGCAGGGTGATGAGGACATGCCCAACAACAATGTGAGTTCCCACCTGTGTAGCACACCTAAAGGAGACAGTGTGCAAATCCCTGCTTTGGAAGTGTTGCTTCTTAGGCTTCAGCTTAACCATGGCACAGCCACAGTCTGGAGCATTCTTCAGACACCTTCAGCTCAGCATGGTCTCTGATGTCTGGCCTCTTGTCCAGGAAGAAGCTGAGTGGACCTCCATGCTCAGAGCTGAGCTAGCAGGAAAGGGCTTCATCTGTGGGTGCTGGAGGCCATGACTGAGGCTAAGGGTCCTGTGGTTTGGCTGGAGCTGGCAGTGGGAATACTGAGAGCTCCTTAGGGTGTGCTGGAGGGGGAGGGAGACAATCTGACCTTTCTGTATTTTCAACTGCAATAAAATCCTGTCAGCCTGTTTTGGACTCCTCAGCCAAGTTCTGTCTTCTCCAGAATGGCTCATCCCTCTTCCTTTCCTTCTGTTCCAGGCCCTGCACTGGGCTCAGGGACTGCTGCTGTCCTACCTGGTACTGAACTCACAAGTGCCAAACCAAAGTTGTTGGAGTTCAAACATCACTCTGTTTACACAGTTGCTGACTCACTTTCTGATCTTGACTCCCACAGCCAAACTTTAAATCTAGTGAGTTGCTGTGAAACTGGAGAAATAAGAGGAAAAGGAGTCTCAGTGGGATTGCTTCAAGCTGGAAGATGGTTTGCAAAGAGGAAAAAAGCAGCCTTGTCCAGTCTGCATTCCTGCAGAAGCATGGTGCTGGTGGGGAGAAGGTGGCAGAGCTCCTGCCTTGCCCTGTGCCAGATACAGTGGCTGTGCTGGGGAGAGACAGCAAAGGATGAGGGGCTGGGGAGGGACACAGGGCAGGGCAGAGAAGTTCCAGGGTGGACCCTGTGTGACAGGTGTTTGTCTTGTTTCCTTCTGCCTTCACAGCCTAGCCTTGGTGTGCACATGCACCCAGCTGTCAGTGCTTCTGCGCTCAACAGCCTTGTTGCTGAGGAGACCATTAAGGTCCCTGAAGAGCTGATGGCTGAAATGCTCTTTATTCCTGCAGTTATCTTAGTTGCTGCTGTTGGCTGCTAACGAGACAGCTAGGAAGCTTTCCTCCAAAGCAGGAGCACACCTCACAGGGGCTCAGAGTGAAGCTTTTAGTCTGAGCACGTGGGATGATGTTGTCCACAGCTCTTTAGGCCTTTGTCTTGTCTGCCCCTGGAGTTTCTGAGAGCTGCTCCTGACCGTATGCCCAGAGGGGCAAGGTGGGGGTGCTACAGCCAGCCAGGAACAGCTGCCTGCAGGGAGGCACTGCTGGCAGTCCCTTGGAGCCTGGCACAAGGAACTGAGCAGCCTTAGAGGAGGTTTTGCCACAACTTTAGCAAGAACACAAGAGAAAAAGGGATCTGATTTTTAGTGGGAGAAAGATGCATCAGGTAGGACTCCTGCTTTGTGAATCACCACAGTCAATTCTGTGTGCCTGCCTCAAGGCTGAAGCTCTGGGCTGCTGAGCCATAGGATGTGTTTGCACTGGACTGAGAGAAGTCTTGGGTTTCCTTGTGGCAGCTGGTCATGCCAAAGCCTTCACTAGGCTGCTGTGCTCAGCCTGGATCTGGAAGTGCTGGGAAGGGAAAGAAGGACAGAAAAGGTTGCAGGGGAGGAGGGGTACATGGCTTCATGCTATGCTATGGTCACTGGTACTGTGGTTTTCCTGCTGCTCCTGGCCTTGAGCCCTCAGCCTCTCCCAGCAGGTTTTTCCCCCCTGCCCTTGCATCCTGGGCCACAGAATTCCCTGCACAGCCCCTAGGTATGAGGCTGGTGGCAGCTTTCAGCATCTCCCAGAGGTGTCTGCTGCAGAAATGAACAATGAAAAGAGCGGCACAGGTTTCCCTCTGCTGTTTGTTGTGCCATTCAACTCAGTGCAGCCTCCTCCTTGTCCTGGTGCTACACCATCAAACACACCTTCCAGGTCCTTTTCCCAAGCAGTGGGTGGTGCATCCTCCCCTTCAGGGCCATGATGTCCACCAGGACTTGGACCCAAGGCCTAGCTTCCACCTCACTGCTGCTTGGCCTCTGTGTCCCCTCCTCATTCAGAGCACAGCTCTGCAGTGCCAGGCTGGATCCCCAGCAGCAACTTCCCCCATCTCTGAGGCTGCTGCTGTGCTGAGACACACCCCAAAGCAGCTGGCTTGAAGATCTGCCTCATCCAAAAGCAAGTGAAGGCTGCAAACCTGCTTGTGGCTCACTGGGGACCCATGGTGGAAGCACCAGCCCTGAACAAAGCCTCATCACTGAGCCAAAGCCCTTTCCCTAAAGGGTCACTCACCCATGCAAGCCAAGGCAGAGCACACACTGATGCATGACCATCAAACAGCTGTTGAACTCTTCAGCAGCTGACATAATTAAGCTCCAGATTATCAAGCCAACATCTCAACTCCATTACTTTGCCTTTCTAGCAGACTTGACTTCAAATCCATCACTGTTAATGATCTGCATGCTAGAGAAGCCCCATGAGGCATCCCTGGCAAACCTCCCACCCTTTCATCTGCACTCATTCTGTGAGCAAGACAGTTCTCTTTTCCATCCCAGAAAGATGCACTGTCCCCAGCCAGCATGGGAAAGCAGCCCTGGGGTGACAAGGTAGAAGAGGCAGCAGTTTGGATGAGGAAGTTGATAAAGGAAAGACAGCAAAGAGCCTTCCTCTGGGTTGTTTTTTTGTGAAGGAGGGAGAGAGCATGTGGTTGTTGGAAGAACTAATCAGCTGGTAAGCTGCCAAGGCTGGCCATGCATTAGGAACCAGCAGCTAAAACCCAAATCAGCACAATTCCCTGTAGCTAAACGTGCTCTGTGCCATGACTACCACCCCTGTCACACCATCACTGCTCTGCCTATGAGCTGGTAAGGCTGTCCTGCTGTGAGCTGCCTTTGCAGGGCCCTCCTGCCTGCTTGCAGGGGTACACAAGGTCCCTTTCCCATGAGTGCAAGGGGAAACACACGTAACACTCAAGCCTGTTGCTCTGCCAGGGAATTAGGAGCCATCCTCACCACAGCTTTTTCCATCTCCCCCAGCCCCAGGTGTCTGCAGAGAGGGAACTCTCCCCACCAGGCCTGCCAGGTTTGCACACAGGGGCAACAGCAAGGATGAGCTTCTTGGCATGTTGGGTATGACACCTCCCAGCACCAGCATGCCAGGGAAATGCCAGGCACCAGAACCAGCACACAGCAGGCAGGACTAAGGAGCTGTGCTCAGCTTGCAGGGCAGCTGTGGCAGATCACTAGCCACAAAGCCCTGATCTGCTCTCCCCTCTCCCATTGCCTCTGTGCCATGACAGCTCCCAGCAGGGCTGTGCTCAGCTGACACAGCAAACTGGCCTCTGTGGGGTTAAAGCCAACATCAGCAGCAGCCTGGGAGATCACAGGTAAGGAGTCATTAATTAAGGTAAGAAGCTAGGACTGCAGAACACTAATCAGCCTGGAAGGAAGGCTGTGTGCAAAGCAGCAAGCAAGCTCCTTCAGCTTTAATTAAACCTGGCTCCAGAGCAAGGGTGTGATATCTTTTCTTCACCTCTGCCTTTGAGCTGAGAAACCAGTTGGAGTGTACACTGTTACTGGGCAGATAGGAAGCCCCTCCTGGCTCCAGAGCCTCCCCATGCCAGGCTCAGCACCTGCCTTTCCCACTTAGGCACTCCTCAAAACTGGGACTCAGCAGCAGGCAGAGTTTCGGGATGAGAGCTGGGGCTTGCAGACACTTGCCCTGCTAAATGCACCTTCTCCCCACCTCTTCTCTCTCTCTCGTCTCCATCCTGTTCTAGTTAGGCTTCACCTCAACATGCAGCAGGCAGTCCTGGTCTGATCTGCTTCCTTTGCAAGCTGGGACCAAGAAGGAGCAGGATCACAGGCAAAGCAACAGTCCAGTCCCATATGGTCAAGAGCAGGCAGTGTCTGGCTGTGCCACATCCCTGCTCCTGCCTGCCCTTCCCTTCTCCTCACCAACAGAAAGGATGAATACATTGGTGCTATCCAGAGGCTGCCTGGGGCCATCTGAGCAACATCAAACACCTGAACAGAAGCAGAGACAGAATTCCCAGCAGAGTGCCTGGGCTGGGCTGAGCATAGTGGATGGCCTTGGAGCTGAGCTCTGAGGAGGCATGCAGCAGCTCCAGGGAGGGTTAGCAATGCCACGTTGCCTGGGAATGTTAAGAGCCATCAGGACAAAGGAATTAGAGAAGACTTATGCAAGCAGAAACAAGGTACAGAGAAGAGAAATAAAGGAAGGGCTCTTAGCTCTGCTCACATCCTTCACAGCTCTACCAGCCCCCATGCAGCTTGATGTCCCCCAGTCCCACTGTGCAACACTGAGCATGCCACACATGTGGGGCCAACCCTCCCTGAATCCTGAGGCAGTCTGCAGCTGCCTCACCAAGGTCCCAGCCAGCACTAATTAAATGTCATGTGTAATGAAGGGCTGTTGCAATCCTGTAAAGATTACAGTAAATGTTGAGCTGGGATGGTGGCAAGGTCTAATGGCTTGCAGCTGAGGCATCCTGGGCTTCAGGAGTGGAGAGGAGGCAGCTGAGGAGCTCTGTGGGGCTTGGGTTCAGTGAGTGAGCTCATCTCTCAAGCTGCCAACAGAAACATGACTCAGTGGGGATAAGGTGTGAATTTGATGATACTGGCCTCTCCCAAAGGAAAGCAAAGTCCCTGGGATGCAGTCAGGAGGTGTGATGCTAACAGACATTTCTCCTTTACCTCTCACCATGGAGGTGCCTTTCCCTTCCTTGGGGCCTATCAGTCCAGTCAAAGCAGTCTGGTCTCTCCCAGTGATCTATCTGTCTTGGTCTCCCTTCTAGGGCTTCTTCTTGATCTTGTCCTTCAGCATCACCTAAAGCTCCCAGGTCACAGGACTGAGGCTCAGGGGCTACCTCTGTGCTGGCAAACAAGACAGGATCTGTCCTGTTGGCACTCACAAGCCACTGGCATTGCAGAGCTTGTGTCTGCAAGGCTGTCTCCTCTCTCAGAGGATGGCCTTGGGTGGCTGCAGTCACCTGCAGCACATGGACTTGGCCATGTCTGAGGAAACTGAGTACGCCACTGGGTCCTCCTCCCCTCTCCACTCATGTCACCACTGCATGACAGAGCAGGAGCTGTGTGGAGTCAGCCACGTGCCCAGCCCTGCCTGTGCCAGGCACCACAGCACATCAGGGCATCAGCTCCTCCCTCACGTGGGAGTCAGGCTGATCAATGGCCTTGCTTGGAGGGTGCTTTTCTGGGCTTCTCCAGCAGCCTGGTGATGCAGGAAAAGGCTGGAGAAAGCTGTTGTGGGGCTGGGGTTAAACACAGCTGAGTGATGCTCACCCCAGGTCCGCAGCAGTGTGACAATGCTGGGCTGGGGAGAAAGCTCCTGAGGAAATGTGGGTGCTCTGCCAGCTCATTGCTTCCTGCCTCCCTCATGCCCCTTGTCTTCTCTTCTGCCCTCTGCACCCAGCCCCTCATTTCACCCTGCCTTTTCTCTGCCACTCCTGTCTCTCTGGATCCCACACATCTGTCATTTGTATTGCCCTCCACCATCTCTCCTCTCACCATCCTTCCTTCTCCCTTGCTCTGCTTCCCTCTCCCATGACTTTCTCCTGAACACCAGCAGTGCCGGAGCTGTCTTAAACCCCTCAGCTTTGCTGCTTCTGCACAATTCTGCAGCATCTGCAAAGTCAATAAAACAAAGACACATCCCCCCCACCACCCCAGCTGGTGACTGGGGAGCACCAGGCTGTGGTCAGCTGGAGCCTCCAGCAGCTCCAGCCCAAGCTGCAGAGCCCTGCACCAGCCCCAGATGGTATCCAGCACACAGCAAATGTGGCAGGAGAAGGGAATTATCAGGGTTTATTCAGGTCAAGCAGGGGGAAAATTCCAGCCCCTCCTGGTGAGTGTGATTTCTTGTCCCACCTCACCAGCTCTGGGGCACTTCCCATCCTTCCTGCTGGCAGGCTGGCAGGACTCTGCTCCTGCTGTGGGCTGTCACTGAGCTGATACCACAGCCAAAGGCTGCTCTGTGGCTCTTTGGGGACAGCAGAGACAGGGCAGGGGTGAGTTCTGCTCCCAGGAGGACACAGGTCCCACAGCAATCCCACAAGGGTGGCTGTCTTGGAAGATGTCCCAACCCATTGAGTTGGGCTCACAGTCTCCTGGAAGCCCTCTCCATCAGGTAGGGAAGGATTGAACTAAGTGCAAGTGAGTGTGATGAGCCTGTCTCTTTCTCCTTTGTCTCACCACAGCTGTCACCTGGATCCACAGCTCGTTTTGCAGCTTGGCTACTTCCTTCTGGTTTGGTGACAGCCATCAATTCACTCACAACCACCAGCATTGCCTGGCCAAGTCAGTAAACCACACACATGGGACTAATATCACTGAAGAACATCATTGCCCAGAGAGTCCCAGGCCCCTCTGCCCCAGAAGGAAGGAATGGAACTCCAAGTGGCAAGCAAAGATCAAAGATCAAAAATCAACAATCCCTCAGGATTTGGGAACAGGCAAATGGGAAGTGAGCAGAGAGGCAGGGTAGGTGGAACAATGTGGTGGAAGGAGGAATTCCCACTGGCTTTGCTCAGGAATGACTGAGGATGAACATCAGCGAATTTCTCTGAACTGCAAGCAGCATGATGAATTGGGACAGCATCCTGCAGGATCTGCTAAAGCCAGGTGGGATAGAGCTCTAGGAAACAGCCTTGAGTGCTTGTGGTAGGGTAGGGTGGGCAGAACACACTGGGCAGGTGGTCTTTTCCTCCTTGAACTTCAGAGAAGCCAGAGGTGCCAAAGGGGAGGCAGGCAGAGGTGTTGGCACACAAACCTTGCCATTCTTCACCTGCCATGGAATAAATCACTGGAGTCCAAGGAATGACTGCTGTGGAGCTTGCATCATCGAGCTGCTGGCACAGTCTTGTACACCAGCCAGTGTGGTGATGATCCTTGGATGCAGGAACTAGGGAAGGAGATGGAGGTGTGGACAAGGGGCTGCCCCTGGCCCATGGGAAAAGAAGTGCTTGTGGGCAGGAGACAGTGTTTCAAGGCTTAGGGCTGCCAGGGAAAGAGTTTGCCAACTCCCCTTTTCACACTCGGGTCCCTTCCTAGGACACTTCCCAGCCCGAATTTCCTACCAGGATGTTTTCATTTTGGTTGCCTCTCTCAAGAGTTTCAAGGTGCTGCACAAAATTGACAAGGTAGGAAGCTGGTAAATGGAGGCCTTCAAACCTGTAGCAGCAATGCCACTCGGGTCCCTTGGCACCACATTCCAGCCTGCATCACTACAGGTGGATTGTGCTGATCCTATGGGAAAGCTGTGGGCCAGTGACTGGAGGTCAGTGGAGACAATGTCTTACTCCTTGCCACAGGAGCTTTTGGTGGCTCTGCTGTATCCATTCCTCTCTACCCCACATTACTCTGCCTGCTTGGCAATGGAGTGGCTGGAAAACAGGTTTGGTTTTTTTCGCTTTGTTCATCTGTAGCGAACAGTCAGAAACTCCCAAGACCCTCATGGAGGGGTCATGGCCAGCGGATGGCCAGCTGTTGCCCAACATTCCTCCTCCAGTAGCTCTTTCCGAACAGAGACCATGGCATCCTGGAGCTGGTGAGTCCATACTCTGGCATGACTGGTACCTTCAAGGTTGCTCTTCCAGGTGTTCTCCTCTGGGACCTGGCTCACCTCATTGTTGCCTCCATAGAAACCTCTGGTGCTGTCAGTGAAACCTTTGCCCACATTGACCACATGGACTTTCCTTGCAGTTCTCTTCTTCTTCCTCCTGGCCTTGTTCTGGAGGAAGAGGCAGGTGAAGACCTGCCTGAAGCGCTTGCGGAAGTGCTTGGAGATGAGGGCGTAGACGATGGGGTTGAGGCAGGAGTTGGCATACGAGAGGCAGTGGGAAGCCAGGCGGCAAGCGTACGTGGCTCGGTTGAAGGGGAAGTGGCCAAACCAGAAGCACAGGATGACCACGTGGTGGGGCAGCCAGCAGAGGCAGAAGAGGATGGCCACAGCCACAATCATCTTGGTGACCTTACACTTGGCCTTCCGGGACTCCGAGATCCTTTCTATGGGATCAACGGAGGTCCACAGGAACTTGATGGTCCTGGCGTATGCCAAGCTCACCACGCTCACTGGCAGCAGGTAGCCAAAGACAAAGGTGAGGATGTCCAGAACCTTTCGGCGCTGGTCCTCCCAGATGGGGACACAGATGGGCACCTCATGGTAGTGGATGATCTGGTAGTAGCTGAGATAAGGCCCTGCAAAGAGCAGTGCCAGTAACCAGATTGCTACGATGGCCACTCCAGCATTTCGGGAGGTGCGGAGATCCCGGGACTTCAGCGGGTAGCGAATGGCCAGGTACCTGGGGAGGAGGGGAAGGAGAGCCCAGACACAACAGGAGCGAGATGAAGTAGCTCTCCTGACCTGTGGAGATGTCAACTGTGCACCCCTTTTCCCATGCAGCCACCCATCTCTTCCCCTCCCCACCTCTTGGTGGAGAGGGTTACAGTGAATTTCCATGGAGATCAGGCTCTGGGATCTCTTCCTCCTGCTCGGGAAGGGCAAGCAGTGTCCCTCTTGAACCAGGGAAGGGCAGGAGAGGAGCAAGACTCCCTATTCCTCCTGTGGTGTGTTGCTGCCCTGGGGCTTTTGCTGGTTTTGATTTTGCATGAACACCAAGCCTCAGCACTCCTCCTTCCCAAGTGAGGGATGGGGAACCAGGCCAAGATCTTGGTGCTGGGAGAGGCCATGGGAAGCTGGGGAAGCTGGCTTTGCTGGCCCTGCCTCTGGGGGCCAAGATCAACAAAGTAAGGACTTGGACTTTCTCTCACCCTTTAGCTCAAGGGTGGCAAACACTGAGCTGATAGTCTCAAGGAGAAGAGGACACTCACCTGTCGACAGAGACAGCAGCCAGAGTGAAGCTGCTGGCATACATCGTGAGGTAGATCAGGAAATGCACAACCTTGCAGGCAAAGGCCCCAAAGAGCCAGCCATCCAGGGTGTAGATGGTGGCCTGGAAGGGGACGCAGCAGATAATGAAGCACAGGTCAGCCATGGCCAGGTTAAGGATGAAGAGGTTGGTAGTGTTGTACTTGACTTGGCCATTCTGCAGCAGCACAGCCAGCACCAGCCCATTCCCCACCGTACCCAGCAGGAAGATGAGGGAGAAGATGACAGGCACAATAATCCCTGCTGCTCGTAGCTCTGGGCTGTCAGAAGAGGTGTTCCATCCCCCTGGCATCTCCCCATCTGACGGTGGGGACCTGTGCAGGGACAAAGGGAGACACAACACCTGTGCATGGCTGTAGGCACGGAGGTGCTGCTCAGTGTTGACCACAGTGGCCACCAGAGCTCTGGCCCTAAGGTGCCTGATCTCAGCCTTTGTTTGATGCCCACTTTTCTCCCAGAGACACCAACCCCAGCCACCTTGTTAAATTATGACATCAAGATCCTCCTGACATTGCTAGCAAGAATGTTGTTGGGCTCAGTCAGCTCAAATCTGCCTGGCTTTGGTGGAGCTGAAGTCCCTTTCTCCTGCCCAGGTTCATATTCCCACCACATCTCCTGTGCTCCCAGCCCTCTGAAGGGTCCCCTGGCCTCCCCTCCATTCCTCCTACAATCCCAAAGCAGCTAAACCCCTTGGAGTTGCTTGCTTTTGGCAAGTCTCAATCCTGGGTGGTGTCCAACAGGACTCAGCTGTAAGACTGTGGGGGAAGGCAGGTTCCTGTTGTGAGCACTCCTGGCACCTTCACCCCAGGGCTGCAGACACATGATGCCTGGATGACATCCTGCAGCAGCAGCACCACACCACACTCTTGTCCTGTGGGTTCTTAAGCTGGGCCACTCCAGCCTGGAGCTGGCTGCTCTGTGCTCCCTGTGCAGTAGGTATACTCCACAGAGGAAAGACAACTAAAGCCCTCATGCTGAGAGGTGGCCATGGGTTCAATGGTGGCATCTAGGAGAGGAGGAGGAGGAGAGCTCAGAGCTGCCTGAAACACAACACAATGATCATTGTGCAGGAGCTTATTCTTACCACAGCTCCAAGTATTGTGATTTGGTACAAAACTTCCCTCAGCCCTGTGCAACAGCACAGTCGTGGGGAGCACCAACAGCCTATCTCCAAATGAACCTTCCTCGTGTTATTCCGGCATGAGAACAAATTGTCCTTCACTAAGCAGCAACCAAGAGGGAAAAACACCATTATCTAGTCACTGCTGACATGCAACTGGTTTTTTGGGTTGAGCTCACACCACTTCTCCTTCCATGCAGCTTCTCTGTATCACTCCAAAAGGTTGTCCCTGCCTCTCTGGCTCTGCGGTCCCCTCTGTCCTACTGGGAACTGTCTTCTCCATCCTGTCCCATGGGATCTCCTCACTCAAGCAGAGGAGCCCTGCTCTCCCTCTGGCCATGCACCTTCCACATGGGGCATCTCTGGGCACCTGTGTGTCCCTGCTCAGGGAGCCCAAGGCCACCTCTCAGCTCGGGAAGCCAGCACTCACCTCTGCAAGGAAGGGACTGCAGCTGTGTTGCTTGCACGGGGGATATCTCCAGTCCAGCCCACGCAGCAGTGGCAAAGAGGATGCAGGCCACCGAAGAGTTTGTCAGGGCAGTGCCATCGCCCCTGCCCAGTGCTCCACTGCCTTCCCCTGCCCACCAGCAGCTTTGCTCTCTCTCTTCTCCTGGCTCCCACACAAATCTCTCGCCTTCTAGAGCTCCTCTCCTTTCTCTCTCTGTCTCCCCCCTTTCCCTCCCTCTGCTCTTGCTGCTGATCCATTGATCTGTGTTTTTTTCCCCTCTCCCTGAGGTTGGGTTTGGAGTTAACTCCTCTCTGCCCAGCCTTCCTGCAGGCTCAGCCACTCACCACTCCAGAGACAAGGGGACAGCAGAGAAGACCACTGATCTCTGGTGGGAGAGGGAGGATGGAAAGGGGCAGGGTCCCACGGACCCTGCAGGCCTTGTGGGCAGCCCTTGATGCTGGGTGTCCAGGATGGGTTGCTCCACACCTCCAAGGAACAAATATCCCACCACAGTGAGCTTGGTCCTTGCCCTAAACCCTCTGGAGTACAAGCAATTAATTGCTATTAGTAGATATTATTAATCAGTTGTTAGTAACCTGGCACAGAGTAGATCAATCTTTCCCAGCATGTGTGTCCTGGGGAAGGAGGAGAAGGCAGGTTTTGGTTTCCATGCAGCCCAGGTCTGCCCTCCACCAGCACTGCGGGGACACTGCAGTGCAGGGAGGGAGGACAAGCCATCCAGGGTGGCCTTCTCCAAAGGTTCAGCTCTGTCACAGCTGCATGGGACAGCATGACTGGCTGATGAGGCAACAACAACCCACACAGCCTTCCTGCCCCACTGCTGTGTCCACCTCCATGATAGGACCTATGTCCTGTGGACTTTCAGGTGCACTGAGGCCCGGCATGCCTTGGTGGTCCTCTCTTGGTAAGACCTGAATGCCACTGGCTTCCCTTCGCGGGGAAAGCCCTGGATGACCCTTCCAACAACGGATCAGGCTGTGGAGCTGGAGGAGGTGGTGGTGCTGGCCCCGATGCCCTTGTTGGCAGCATCCCTTGAGCCTGGCGGGAGGGACGGTGCAGCCTCTCCTCTCCGCCTGCCTCTCCAGCGGGAGGGAGCGAGGTGTCCCCGCCGGCTCCCTATCAGCCTCTGTAAGCAGGGAAAAGGGGAAGGCCATGCCTCGGGACACGGAGATGATAACCCGGGGGATGCGGCGGAGAGCGAGCCCGCAGCCCAGCACAGTCTGCCGCGGCGTTGCTCATCATGGGGAGACCACATCGCAGCTACCACCTTCTCCTCCTCCTCCTCTGCCTGCTCCCACCGCCGGGCACCCTGGGCCTGCCACCACCTCCGGAAGAGCCCCGGGAGCCAACAGCATCGCCACCGTCCGGCACCGCTGACCCCACCGGCCACCTGCTGCGCAGCCGCCCCTCGGCCCCGCTGCGGCCCTACAGCCTCTCGCTCTCCCCCGAGGACTACCGCTATGCGCCCAAGAGCCGGCATCTGCGGCCCGGAAAGCTGCGCAGGCTGCTGGGCTCAGCCTTCGACCCCTTCTGGATGGCGACCGAGGAGCCCCGGGGACGCAACGGCAGCATCCTGGAGGAGAACCTGGAGTCCCTGAGCCGGGACCTGGCGGAGGCTGCCGGGCGCTACCGCCGCAAGCTGTGGCGGGAGGCAGAGGGGCTGGAGCTGCCCACCCTGCTGCCGCTCGGTCAGGGCTTGCCCCCCGAGCTGCCGGGGTCGGTGGCCCGCCGCCTGCGGCAGTGGCTGGTGGAGTGGGCTACCTGCCGCCTCACCTCCACCTGGGTCGACCTGGGACCCATCTTCTGGCCCCGCTGGGTGCGCCACACCGCCTGCCAAAGCGGTCCCTCCGGCTGCTCCTGGCCGCCCAACATGAGCTGCCTCCCCGCACAGCTCACCCACGTCAAGCTGCTGGCCTGGCACTGCTGGGCTGCCCGGGACCCCGGCCCCCCTCACTGCTCCTGGCGCCTGATCCCCTACCCTGTCGTGGCTGCCTGCAAGTGCTCCTGCCGCTGAGGGGGTGGCGAAGAGCTGCGGAGGGACCGCCCCCCTCCCCGAGCCTCTTCTTGCAGCCAAAAGGCTGCCTGGACTCAGCCTCAGGGGCAGGGAGCCAGCGGGGAGCAGCATCCAGACGGAGAAATAAATCTCCAGAAAGGAAGTGGGGATTGGCTCTGGTCATTGCTGTTTCTCCCCAAAGCCCCTGGGTGGGGGACAATGCTGCTTTGCCCCTCACCTGCCAGGGCAGGAAGATTGCACCAAGGGGTCCCTTGCACAGGCTTTAGCTGCAGTGAAGCTATGGGGTGGGGGCGTTGCAGCAGCCGGCAGAAGGTTCAGAACCTGTGGGCATCAGCCCCGGAGAACTTGGTCCCAACTGGGGCATCCCTGTGGGCCTGGGCAGGGAGAAAGGGCAAAAGAACACTGGCGAGGAAGGGGTAGAGGGAGGTGGGTGGCAGCTCAAGGCGGAAATGGCAGCGGGGAGAGAGGCTGGAGGGTGTCAGCAGGAAGGCTGGGGCAGGTTTGGGACTACAGCAAGGCAGTCTAGCCAGTGTGGGAGAAGCAGGGGAGGATGGGACCCAGGGCTGGAAGTGTCTGGGGGGTGGTATGTGTGTATGGAAACAGCATGGGACAGGCTAGTCCCCTACTCTGAGGTACTACAGGTGAGATACAGGGATTCCACACCTATCCCAGATGGGGTAGAGGGTGACAGCTCGAGACCCAGGGGGAAGCCTAGCAGAGCAGCACATGAGGTCTGGCATGGGTCAGAAAGCCCAAGGCTTGAAAAATGGCATCTGCCTCTACATTCCGCCCAGCAAAACAGTCCTCTCCTTTCTGGGTTAAAAGCTGCAAGGAGCTACAGACCAGACCTGTGTGGGAGGCCACGAAGAAAGAAAAGAGCTGGAGGCTTTGCCTCAGAATGCAACATTAACATGGTGCCTGCAGATGATGGGTGCTGCATTATTCATTCCCAGCCTGCCATCAGCTGAGCCTCCTGCCTGCCTTGGGCTTCTGTGCTCCCTATGCCTGCCACTGTGCAAACCACAGTGTGCTGCAAAGCTTGGCCTTGGAGCAGGCAGAGAGAGTGCTGCAGGTCAGCTGCCAAGGGACCTGGGAGAGACGGAGAGGAGAAGGAGGTCAGAGGGGAGGAGGAGGAGAGGGGAGGAGCCCACGTGTGCACATCAGAAGGAGAATGTGCATCACAGGGGAAGGAAGCTCTGCTGCTCTTGCTTGCAGCTGAGTAGTGAGACATCTGTATGGCTAGTCTCCCATCGAGAGGGACTTGAAAGCTGGAGCAGGATTAAGCCTCTTGCATCAGCTGCCCTAAGCAGAGACATGAGCAGGGCTGCCTGCAGAGGCCCAGGGGAGAGGGGGAGGGCTGGCCTGGGGAAGCAGCAGGAGGGAAGAAGGTGGGGGCAGCACAGTACAGGTGTGCAATGGGGGTGTGCAAGCAGCAGGGAGCAAGGGCTTCCAAGAGCAGTGATTGAGCTGAGGGACTCCAGCCCCCTGAAGCAGAACCCACCTGCCTCATGCTTCATCTCCTGCAGGCTGCAAGGCAGGCCTGAGTACAAGCTCACTGCCCTTTCCCCATTCCATTCCCCATTCCCAGAAGGCTGCCTGTTGATAATGGGGGAGGGCATGCAGCACTGAGGGCCTGGCAGCACACAGAGGGGACTCCATACCATGCTTCATCATCAGGCTGAGCTCAGAGCCCTCCGAGCATGGGAAATTAAACAGAATGGGCACAGAGTAACACTGCCAGCTGCTCTAACAAGGTCTGGTGGAAGCCCTGTGGAAAGCCTGTTTCTCCCCTGCTCTCTGCATCCCCTAAAGCCCTGCAACCCTGGATTAACTTCTGTATTCTCCTGCAGTTGTTCTGGTTCAGGTCAGACATGTCAGTGCCCTGTAGCTCCCTCCCTGACTGCCTAGGAGTTTGAGGGGCAGCTCTTTGCTGATGTGACCCAGTGCTCCAGCACCCAAGCACAGCACAGCCTCACCTGGGCTGCACTCTGTCCCTGGCTGCAGGCAGCTGAGACTCAGCTCAGCACGTGGGCAGATGGCAGGATGCACTTGATTTCTCCTCTGGAGCAAACCCAATGCAAACAAAGCAATCCTGACACTGTCCAGGCTCCACTTGTTCCTGCTTGAGTGCTAAATTGCTTCCCTGGCATGGCTTGGATGAACTATTCCAGAGATTGCAGCCTGCTGGCTGTTCTCTGCTGGGTGAAAATTGCAGCTGATGGAGCAAAATTACAGGTTTCAGTCACCTGCTTTGCCCTCAGCCTCAGCCCCAAGCAGATGCAGTTCCTCTGGCCCTGCTGCTGGCCTCTGCCACCTTGGCTTGCCTGCTGCCTGATAGCCTCTCTGGGGAGAGAGGCAGCTCCCAGGCCAGGTTTGGGAGCATGGCAGCGATGGGCAAAGCCTTACAGCAGGCCCTGGGGAGGAAGCAAGCTTCACACCCAACAGCCAGGAGTGGGAAGGGGAGAAAGGAGGAGCAGAGCCTTGGCCAGCCTATGCCCTCTTTCCCAGAGCCATCTACTGGTGGCACAC
Source organism: Bucco capensis (assembly GCA_013396975.1). NCBI lineage: Eukaryota > Metazoa > Chordata > Aves > Piciformes > Bucconidae > Bucco > Bucco capensis. The sequence continues at coordinate 72,981 of VWZO01016475.1, read as the reverse complement.
ATTGCAGAGGGCTTTGAAAGCTCCCCTGCCTTGGTGGAGAACTCCAGTAGGCACATCTGCTGAGGTGACACTGCTGGAGAGGTGGAGGAAGCGAGTGACCCTCAGGCATACCAGCAACCAGAAGCAGGAGACAGTAGGAGCTGCAAGCTGAAGCTTCAGGGAAGACACAGCAGAGTGTGCTTACAGCAAGAGAGGATGGGGATGGGCTGCAGCTCCTGGATGAGAAAACAAGGGCCAGACATGTATTGGCTGTGCTGCAGGACACCTTTAATGACCCAAGAGCTGGTTGCCAGCCTCCTGCAGCCTGTGATGCCTTGAGGAGCAGTGCTGCTTTCAGCAGCATGCTGCTCACTCCTTTTCCCCTGGCCTAGGCACCTGGTCAGGGGCAGGGATGGCAGTGCAGGAGGTGTTTGCTGGGCCCCTCAGGACAGAGCTCCATGTTTCCGTCCCACCTCGGTGAAGGCATCCACGCAGCGGTCGATGTCCTCATCACTGTGCACGGCTGAGATCTGCACCCGGATGCGAGCCTTCCCCTTGGGGACCACGGGGTAGCTGAAGCCAATGACATAAATGCCTGGGGAGGAAAGGCAGAGAAAGCTGCCTGGGAGGGAGGAGGCTGAGGTGCTAGTGGGTGATAGAAAGGCTTTGGGATCCTCCCTCCCTTCTCAGGAACTAATTGTAGGCTTCAGGGTTTGCAAGTGGCACAGAAATGAGGGTCACTTCAATGAGACCAGTGGTGGGAATGGAGCCCAATATTGCAGGACAAAAGGGCTAATGCAAACTCCCCTCCCCACCACCACCAAAATGAGAAAGGAGATAGCCAGCAATGTCTGGAGGGAACCACGAGGACATTTGCAGCTGCAGGGGAGAGAAGTAACAGATTTCATACAGGAACATCCCCTGGCGGAAGGAGAGTGCTGACACCAGCCCTGGGTGTCCCTCCCCTCGGAGCATCCAGAGCTCCCTCCTTGGTTCACCTCTGTTCAGCATGTCCTCAGCCATCACTGCAGCCAGACGAGCGTCCCCCAGCATGACAGGGCAGATGGGGTGGTCTTTCCCTGAAATGGTGAAGCCAGCTGCTGTCATCTTGCTTCTGAACCTGGTGAAGAGAACAAGTGGAGTATAACCTCCTCATCCTTGCCCTAGGCTGCCTTGCTCTCCCCAGGGAGCACTGGCCACCCAGGGCTGGCTGTGCTTCTGCTCCACCAGGTGCAGGGAAGTGAGCTCTCTTTTTGGAATGACCTTCTGCCATTTCCTGCTCCAGGGGACTGCTGCTGCCTGAGGAGCAGTGTGTCCAAATGTGACACATCTCCCTCCACGTCTGCCTGATGCACACAGGCACAACCTGAGGTTTTCCCTTGAGCACCCTCCCAGGCAGGGCTTGCAAGCTCCCTCCACTGTTCCCTGGGGGTGAGCAAGGATACGCGGACAACTGATTCCTAATGAAACTCTCCCCCTGCTCCCACCCCAATGTGCTCTCCTCACCGTTGGGTCTTGGCAGCCATGGACTGTGCAATGGCATTGCTCTCCATCAGGAGGTCCAGGGCCTTGGATGCACAGCCCACCACAGCGGGGGGCAGGCTGTTGGAGAAGAGGTAGGGGCGGGAGCGCTGGCGGAGCAAATCGATCAGGGCTTTGGGGCCAGTTGTGTAGCCACCTGCAGAGGGAGGACAGAAATGGACAGGGCACTCCAGGGTGACCTGTTCAGAGGGGAGCCCCTCCACGAAACCAACCTGACACCTACAGCAGGGATTTCAGTACAAACCAGGCCTGAGAAACCCACAGCTGATGCCTTTTACCATGAGTTTCCACCTTGCCTCCAAGGGTTACTACATTAGGAGGATGACAGAGGAAGAAGCACATGGCAGAAACTCCCTTCACCCTGCAGCAGGATCCCAAACTGAGCCTCATGTCACCAAGTGGAAGAGGACAACATGCATTTGTTGCTCTGTCATTAGGCAGAGGAAAGGAACATCAAAAGAACACTGTGGAGCCCTTGAGGCCACCAAGGCCTTGGACAGGAAAATGCCTTCACCTGCAGCTCCTCCAAGAGCTTTGCCCAGGGTGGAGTTGATGATGGTGACTTTGTCCATCACTCCCAGGAGCTCATCAGTACCCCTGCGGAAGAAGGAATGTCACATGGTCAGCTGTGCCAGGGAAGCTGATCCACCTGATACCTCCAGGGAAACAAAGTGCCAACAGCCAGGTCTCTGGGGCCCCCCTTCTGGAAAAAGAAGAACCAACCCCACTGTGGGAGTTGAACCTTCCTCCTGCAGAAAAGCGAAGCTGGGATCTCCTGAGGGAAGAGCACAGCTTCTTCATCCCTTAAAGATGGGAGAGGGCTCAAAATTCCTGCAGGGAAGTTGAATAGTCCAAAGAGAGCACTGGCCATGGACGTAAGTCTTGCACAGCCCTCTGCACACCACCCCATTAGCCTACACCAGGAGAAAACAGTTGCCTGGCTAGAGTAGCCAACGTCCTGTGAGGTGCTGCACACAGGCCTAAAGCATCCTTGTCAAGGTTGATGCTAGTGGAGCCAACTGGATGTGGCAAACACTGTGCTGTAGACAACTGCACCAGGTTCACCCTGAAACCAGCATAACTGATGGAGCATTCTCTCTTCCTCAAGCTGTTGTGCACTTACACACCTCAGAGCAGTCAGACAGGTCTTTTTACAGCTGCTGGGGCCAAAGAGTCCACTGGGATAGAGCAACAGCATCTACCTCAACCCATAGGATGGCTATGGGAGGGGGGGTGTCTTAGTTCCCATTTCTCACCCATTTCACAGCTTGACGTGGACTTGCCAGCTTCCTACAGAAGATCCATCTAGAGAGGAGAGAGCTGGAAGGGAGCTGGAAGCTGTCCCTGCTTGCAGCAGGGGGGTTTGACTAGATGGCCTCTAAAGATCCCTTCCAGCTCTAATCTTTCTGCTTATGATTCAGTGATTCTCCTCACAAAGCAACTTGTGGCTTTTGCAGAGATGGCTTTCTCCTGTTGTCATCTCCTGCACTATTCCTCCATCTAAGGAGGCACCAACTGCTCATTCCTACAGGTGTTGCCTCACATGGGTCTCTACCTTCCAGCAGAGAGCAGGAAGGACCACGCCACAGAGCTCCTGGCACTCGTCTGCCTAAACAAAGCCAGCAGACAGTGTCTGTTTCCAGCAAATGCTGGCAGCAAGTGCACTGCTTGGCACCTGGAGGATCTCCTGGGGGATGAAGGAAAAAAGCTGCTTTGATGGAATTATCAAACTGTGTAAGCCAACTCCACAGAACACCCAAGACCCAAGCATTTGAAAGTGCTAGTTGAGAGGAGAAGAACTGGGAAACCAGGAAACTCAATGGCTTGCCAGGAGAGGCAGATGAGCTGCTTGCATGATCCCTCACACACAGAGCAGTGGCTGTCACGTTGGGATGGGTCAGTGCTGAAGTATCTCACCTCAGTCCTCTCAGCTGCCCCAAAGATGGGGTGTGAAGCCTTCAAGAAATGGTGGCTCCAGGTGTCCCCCCCCAAAAAATATGTTGGCCACCAGCACCTTTTCAGAGGTGCTCAGGGTCGAGGGGAGAAAGAAGGCTGAGACACCCACGTACCGGCCGTTGGGTCCCAGGAAACCTGTAGCATGGCACTCATCAATGAAGACCAGGGCATCATACTTGTGGGCCAGCTGGCAGATCTCCCTCAGGGGTGCAATGTCACCATCCATGGAGAAGGCACCGTCAGTAGCCACCAGCCGGAGACGATGTTTCTGTGGGAGGAAGAGCAGCATCCCCAGGGGGGACAATCACAGAATGTCAGGGGTTGGAAGGGACCTAGAAAGATCATCTAGTCCAACCCCGCTGCCAGAGCAGGATCATCTAGACCAGGTCACACAGCAATGTGTCCAGACGGCTCCAGAATGTCTCCAGACAAGGAGACTCCACAGCCTCCTGGGCAGCCTGGGCCAGTGCTCTGGCACCTGCACTGGAACAATGTCGCCCTGAGGAGAGGGGCTGGGGAAGCAGACAGAGACATAGACCAACCCCTGCATCCAACCAAACTAGGGGTGGTCTGCACTGCCACCAGCTGCTTCCCCACCTCACCATGCCTACCTGTGCTTACTGGCAAAAGCAACACCTAGTGCAGGGGATAAGGCAGGGCCCACCCTTTGGGGCTGCTTTCTGGGCAGGTAGCACAGCTTAAGTGAGCACCTTTGTGTTGTAAGGAGAGCAAAGCTCCCTACCTGTGCCTCCTGCAGCTTTGCCTCCAGGTCCTGCATGTCCATGTGTTTGTAGCGGTACTTGTTAGCCTTGCAGAGGCGGATCCCATCGATGATTGAGGCATGGTTCAGCTCATCTGACAGCACTGCATCCTCTGGAGTCAGCAGGGCCTGGGGGAGCCAAACAGAAAAGATCTTCCTTTGCTCCAGGGTGCTGACTCACTAAGGTCTTCCAGCATCTCTTGATGTGGAGGACAAGGCTTTGCTTGATTGTAGCTGCCACATCTCTCCTGGCACTATTACACTTCCCACTTTCCTTCCCAGCCACCTTATCCCCCGATTTCTTAGGCCAGGCTCTTGCTTACGGCTTCTGAGCTCAAAATCTCTTTTCCCCTTCCCTAGCAGGCCTGGGGGATCACCCCTTCCCCCTGCCAACACTTCAAGGGGGAGTACAGACCTCCTAAGAAATGGGAGCCCTCCCTAAAACCTTCAGCTGGCTGGAGAAGGGGGAGGTGAAGGCTGATGAAACAGCTCCGTGTGGCTTCCCCAGTCTGAGGGCACCAAAGCAGAGTTCTCCACCACCAGTCACTGCCATCTTCTCTGTGGCACAGAGCTCACATCAGAGCCTCTGGAAGTCACAGCAGGCACCTTGCCATCACCTCCACACACAACACAAGGGAAAAGCCTACCCGCCTTGAAGATCCCTGTGTTGGCATCAAAGCAGCTGGCATAGAGAACATCTTCCCGCTGGTGGAAATGCGCAATCTTCTCCTCCAAGTCCTTGTGGATGCTCTAAAGGGAAGACAGGAGCAAGCCTCACTGGAAGGGCAGGGCAAGTTCTTGCTTGCCTGCTGCTGATGGATAGTGAGCAAACAGCCAGGTTTTACCCAGAAAAAGGTGTGTGTGAGTGGGAGGAGCTAGCTGTGTTCAGAGAAGTGTCTGCAAATGCAGCCTTGTAATGCAGGGACGGCTTTGGGCACCAAAAGCACAGCAGAGAGGCTCTAAGCTCCCCAACCAAAGGGAACAGCTCTGACTTTTCTCTGCTATTCCACCAGCAGGGGCTCTGAAAGGGCTCCAGCAGGGAAAACCCAGGCTGGGTTTGATAGAACCATTTCTATCAAGAAATGAGAGCAGCCCTGCAGAAAAGGCCTTGGGGTGCTGGTGGCTGAGAAGCTGGCCATGAGCAAACAGTGCACGCTGGCAGCCCAGAAGCACAATGGCATCCTGGGCTGCAGCAAGAGAAGCGTGGCCAGCAGAGCCAGAGAGGTGATTCTGCCACTGCACTCTGCTCTGCTCACACCTCCTCTGCAATACTGGGTCCAGTTCTGGAGCCCTCAACACACAAAGGCCATGGAGCTGATGGAGCAGGTGCAGAGGAGGCCACAAGAATGCTCAGGGGCTGGAACACCTCTGCTCTGAGGACAGGCTGAGGGAGCTGGGATTGTTCAGCCTGGACAAGAGAAGGCTTCAGGGGACCTACTAGTGACCTTCCAGTACCTAAAGGGAACTTCCAAGAAGGCTGCAGAGGGCCTGTTTGCAAAGGCCTGCAGTGAAAGGACAAGGGGCAATGGTTTTAAATTGGAGAAGAGTAGATTTAAACTGGACATTAGAAAGAAGTTCCTCCCCACGAGGGTGGTGGAACACTGGCCCAGGTTGCCCAGGGAGGTGGTTGAGTTCCCATCCCTGGAGGCATTGCAGGTGAGGCTTGCCAGGGCTCTGGGCAAGCTGCTCTAGTTGGGGATGTCCCTGCCCAGTGCAGGGGGGTTGGACTAGATGAGCTCCAGAGGTCCCTTCCAACCCAAACCAGTCTAGGATTCTATGATTTCAAGCCAGTCTCACTATAATTTTGACCCTTAAAGGAGGGGGAAAAAACACCCCAAAAGGGTAATTTTCTGCATTCAGACAGCTGTTTCATTTCTTTGCCCTCTGAGGGGCTTTGTAATCGGTTTAAATTGGCACATTCCCAGATCTTTGGCTAGCAGGGACTCGGCGGGCTGCTGCTTTTCCAACCTGGCCACGTGTACCTTTAGCCATCTGTGAGTGCCCACGGGTGAGTCTGAGCAGAGTAGCCCCTGGGAAAGGGCTAAACCCTAGCGTAGGGAATGCTGCCCCAGTACCTGGGTCCCGCAGATGAAGCGAACAGAGCTGAGCCCAGCCCCGAACTTCTCGAGGGCTTCCACAGACGCACGGATCACCTCGGGGTGGCTGGACAGCCCCAGGTAGTTATTGGCACAGAAGTTTAATGCTCCTGCGGGAATATAAAGAGAGAGAGAGAGAGGAAACCACTGGGAGAGCGGGGGAAAGGAAGCCAAAAACCCCTCCCCCGCCGCCTCTCCCTTCCGTACCGGTTCCGCCGCCTTCCAAACGGAGGTGGGGACCTTGGCGAGAAGCGATAATCCTCTCGCTTTTCCAAGTGCCGGCTCCACGGATATCCTCCAGCTCGCTCTCCAAGCGCCGGCGGAGCTGAGCCACCGCTGAAGCCGAAGCCCACCGCGGGCTCCCGGCGCCGCTGCCCCGCACCAGCCGCACGGCAGCTCCGCGCCACATCCCGGCGCCGACGGTAGGGGGCGGGAACCCGGCAGCCAATGCACATTGGCCGGAGGGACACCCGCCCCTTTACCGGCGGGGCGGAGCGCTGAAGGCCCCGTTCACTCCCTTCCCCCAGCCGCCTGCCTGGCGTCTCGCTGGAGGCTTCTCTCCTGCAGGCTGTCCTCGTAGAGGACGTGTTCCGGCCCTCTGGACCCACTCCAACAGATCCAGGTCTTTCCTGCGTTCCCCGGAGTCTGTGGGATTTCAGGGAGCCCTGTCCACAGGATTTAGGAACTGACCTAGGCCTTGAGGGGTTTTGGACCTTAAGGATAACAAGGTATTAGGTGCCTGCCAACTGTGGGATGCTCAGTGCTTGGATCCTTGTTATCTCTGTGGTAAGGAACCATGGGGCTATAGGGGTTGGGTGCATCCAGCTGAGCTGAGCAAACAACTCTCCTTTGCTCTGAGAGCTTTAGCAGCTGAAGGAGGCTTGGTACCTGAGCCCAAGGAATTGGAGCATCTTTGGCCCAGAGGGGGTTTGTGACCCACAGAGCCACTGGGTTTAGACACCAAGAGTCCAGCTGGGGCAGGCATCCTCATCATCCTCCACTGGAGCTAGCTGACTGGGGAATCCTGTGGGCAGACTGCTTTGCGATCCTCACATCCAGGAGGATTCTGACAGCAGGCTCTTGAAAAGGGGCTTAAGGCCTTCAGCCTAGGTGGTCTGGCAGACTTTGGCCCAGGGGTCTTAGGAACAAGAGCCCAAAGGGATTGGGTGCCCCCAGGCTAAGGATTTCAGTACCCCAACCTCCACAATTTGGGATCCTGGATGGCTGAAAGGCTCAGGCACCATCTCCCCAAGCGATTTTGGATCCTCAGGCCAGTGGATCTGGGAGCTAACACTTGGCAAGGTGAAGATCCTGGGACTATGAGATTAAGGCACAGCAAGCCCAAGAGGACTGGCCACACACAGGCCCTGGGATTTTGAAGCTTCTGGCCCAGGTGTTTGGGGATCCTGACTTACAAGATGTTTAGGCAATGGTAGCCAAGGGGGATTAGGCACCTCCTGCCCGAGGCTGCCAGAGCCTGCTGAGCAGGAGCACTGGCCTGCAGCTCTCTGCCAGCCCCAGCTGTCAGAAGCGCCCAGCCCTGCCCAGGGAGAAGCTCTGGCAGGGGCCAGGCAGGCCCTGGAGCCAGGCCAGCCCTTGCTGGGCAGAAAGCCAGAGGCCTAGGGTGATAGCAGGGCCATACCCTGCAGTCCTGCCTCGCTGTGTTCTGGCTGTTCACCTCAGCATGGTTGTGGTACTGCCCACTGCTGTGCTTGGTCTCATTCCTCCCCAGGGAGCAAAACCACTCATAGCCATGTTTGTAATTTCTCCCCAAGGATCAACCCTTTTTGACTTGCTGGACACCTCAACATGGAGAGATGCTGGACCCACTCTACTTTCTCTGTCCCATCCCATCCCTGTGCTAAGCACCCCTGCCAGCATCCAGTTGTCCATGGCAGCTTTGCAGGCAGGTGGGCAGCCCCTCAAGCCTCCAGCAAAGTGCTTATCTCCAGCACCAGCCAGATCCTAGACCCAGCAGCCCAGCACATGTTGCCTCAGCCCTGAGGCTGGGGCCATGGCCGGTGCAGGAGGGAGCAGGGAGCCCCTTGATGTCCTTCTGGGAAGGCTGTGTCTCCTGCAGTCCTGTATTGCTGCTTCACCCCTGACACAGGCAGAGTCTTTGCTCAGCCCCAACAAACACACAACCCCCCAGGAGCTGGGACAGCATCAGCAATTGACTTGACAAGACACACAGGGTCCCCATCCCTCCTAACTCCCAGAGAGCAACCCAATGTTGTTAAAAAAACACAACAGACACGCGCAAGAATGACCCCAGACATCGAAATCAAAACCCAGACCAGTCACTCTTACAAATGGCAACTCTCTGTACCAAAGATGTTCCTTTTTCTTTCACCAACTGTCTTGATTTAGCTATGTACAGACAGGACTAGATCAATACTTTCAGAAACCTCACTAGAAAGAGGTAAAAAATAGAGGCCAAAGCTGTTGACAGGAGCCAAGGGGGAGAGCACCAAAATGACTCCAGACGTCTCACTTCGTCTTGGGTCATTTCCGGGCACTGGACATGGCTCTGGGTTTTGAGCGCTTTGCCTTCTTGGGCTTGGCTGCCTTCAACAACTTGGCCTTAACAGTTTTTGGCTTCTTGGCTTTCTTGGATCTAGCTCGTGACCTCTTCCTGGCCTTCCTGGTGGGAGATTTGGGCTTCTTTGCTGGCGACTTGCTTTTCCTTGGCCTAGCTGCTTTCCGGGATGATGTGGATCTCCTGACTGACTTCTCCCTCTTCCTCCTCAGGGACTGCTTTGCCATGTCACCCTTGGCCAGGCGGAAAGAGCCGGAGGCACCAACCCCTTTGGTGTGCTTGAGGACCCCAGCAGCCAGCATGCGCAGTAGGGCAAGCTTGATCTGGATGTCGGCATTGTGGCCCAGCTTGTAGTGGCTCTTCACGTACTTCTGGATGGACTGGCGCGAGGAGCCGCCGCGGCTCTGCTGGGCCCGGATGGCTGCTGTGATCATGTCCGAGTAAGGAGGGTGTGCTGCTGGCCGCCGAGGCGCCCTGGCCCGCTTGGCCTTGCCGGCCGATGCCGGGGCAGGTGGCAGCATCTCCGTCATGGCTTCAAGCTTCACCCCGCCACACCTCACTGTGCATTCACTGGGACAAGCCTGGCCCGCCCGCTCCGGAAAGGAGCTTTGGGTGACGCCGAGCAGCTGCGGAGCCAGCGAGCTCCTGCCGCTGCCGTTCCTGCCTCTGGGGCCGCGCCCTCCGCGGGCACCATTTAACGGCGCGGGGCGGACCAGGGGGAGGACTGCTGCAGGCGCCACCCGCTTGCCGATGTCCCCGCATGTCCCCTGCCGCGCCTGGAGCCACCGGGCAGAGCCAGGGGCGGGGGAACCGGAGAGAGTGCTTAGAGGGGACTGGAGCGGGGTGTCACTTAGGGACAAGGAGGAGCACTGGGGGGACACTGGGTGGGGACAAGGATGGGCACTAGGTGGGAAATGGGGGGGTGATACTGGAGAGTGCTTGGGGACACTGGGGAGACAGGGAGAGCACAGGCAGGGAGACTCAGGTCAACATCAAGACACGTGGAGGGACACTTAGGGGAGACTCTGGGGATTAGGGAGGGACATTTGGGGGAGGACACAAGGAGAGACACATGGGACAAGGAGAGACACTAGAGAAGACACTGGGGGGGATACCAAGGGGAAAAAGGGGAGCACTGAGCTCAGACCAGCAGCAGTACCCCATAGCTTGACGCCTCTGCCCCCCTTGCTCCCCAGCTCCCCACTGATAGGGACATCAGTGGCAGGGGTCACAAACCACAGACTGTCCCCTTTTTGGGGACAGACACACACAGCTTTCTGTGACGGGACAGAGCAGGGCCATAGCACAGTGACACTCAGGCAGCCTTTCCCAGCTGCCTGAGGGCTTGGCTGCTCCTGGGCGATTAATTGCAGCCACTCTGATCATCTTGCCTGCAGGACTGAAATGTTTTCCCCCTTCTCCATGCCATATGGAGCACACAGGCTCTGGTGGCCTCTGCACAACTCTTTGACCAGCCAAAGGAGCTCTCATTTCTCCTGGCCAGGGTCTAACCACCATGGCAGGCTGCCTGCATGTAAGCAAACCCAGACAAGGCTCCATCTGCTTGTAGTTGTGTCCAAGTTTGTAAGTGTCAGAAGCAGCTGATCTATGAACCAAACTCTGAGAGGACAGAACGAGAAGGATGTGTANGGACACTTAGGGGTGACTCTGGGGATTAGGGAGGGACATTTGGGGGAGGACACAAGGAGAGACACATGGGACAAGGAGAGACACTAGAGAAGACACTGGGGGGGATACCAAGGGGAAAAAGGGGAGCACTGAGCTCAGACCAGCAGCAGTACCCCATAGCTTGACGCCTCTGCCCCCCTTGCTCCCCAGCTCCCCACTGATAGGGACATCAGTGGCAGGGGTCACAAACCACAGACTGTCCCCTTTTTGGGGACAGACACACACAGCTTTCTGTGACGGGACAGAGCAGGGCCATAGCACAGTGACACTCAGGCAGCCTTTCCCAGCTGCCTGAGGGCTTGGCTGCTCCTGGGCGATTAATTGCAGCCACTCTGATCATCTTGCCTGCAGGACTGAAATGTTTTCCCCCTTCTCCATGCCATATGGAGCACACAGGCTCTGGTGGCCTCTGCACAACTCTTTGACCAGCCAAAGGAGCTCTCATTTCTCCTGGCCAGGGTCTAACCACCATGGCAGGCTGCCTGCATGTAAGCAAACCCAGACAAGGCTCCATCTGCTTGTAGTTGTGTCCAAGTTTGTAAGTGTCAGAAGCAGCTGATCTATGAACCAAACTCTGAGAGGACAGAACGAGAAGGATGTGTAAGCATCAGCCCTGAGCCCCTGGGCTTGGCACCATGGCGTGGGGCTGAGCACAGAGCCTCCAGCCTCAGAAAACAGGCAGCACAGTGATGGGGAGGCAAGAGCAGGAGGGAGGCAGGGAGGGAGGAGGGCACAGCATTTACCTAACTTAAGCCAGCTGAACATGGCAGGGTCTAATCTCACCTGGTCATCTGGGCTGCACAGCCTCCTTGGCTGGGTGCTGCTGCTGGCAGGCAAACCTCTTTCCCCCCTATATGTGGAGGTTCCAACATTTTCATCCAGACTAGCTCCCTCACTTTTAGCCACTCAAAGTTGGTGGAAGACTCCATGCCCTCGAGAGACTCCTTGTGGGGAAGCTGTGTGGGTGGGCACAGCTCCTCAGGCTGCTGCTGGCCTTGCACATGGGGGACATCCTGCTCGAGGCAAGCCCTAAGTGCCCTGCTTGATACTGGGAAGCACCCCTTGAGCCCTGCACTGCTAGACCAACTCCTCCTTAACAGGAGCTGGCCAGGATGGACAGAGGTTTCCTGCTTGGGGCTGGAGGCAGGATGCAGATGCTGCAGGGCAGTGCAAGCCCTGCTGCCTCTGGAACATGGGCTCCAGTGCCAGCAACACAGAGGCACAGAATCACAAAGCTTGGAAGAGACCTCTAAGATCATTGAGTCCAACCACCTACCTATCACTTCCATGCCACTAAACCATGGCCCTAAGTACCACATCCAAATGTTTCTTAAACCTCTCCAGGGATGGTGACTCCAGCACCTCCCTGGGCAGCCTGGGACAACACTTAACAACCCTTGCAAGGAAGAAATTTCTCCTCAGAGCTAATCTAAACCTCCCCTGCTGCAACTTGAAGCTATTTCCTCTCACCCTTTCACTGTTAACTGTGGAGAAGAGACTTACCCCATCTCACTCCAACCTCCTGCAACCCTACTACAGGCAGCAAGAGGGGAACTCATCCAGAAGGATAAGTTATTCTCATGGGCCACCCACACTGCCATGCCCAACCTGGGCTTGTGCTTGTAGTTTTGGCCCCAGGAACCTGCCACCATTGCCCAAGGTGGGGACTGCACCACCTTTTCTCCTTGGGAAGAACCACCCAGCCCCACTCCAAGCCTCTGTTTCTGGCATTAGTCAGCAGAGGCTGGGAAATGTCACTGCTCTGACAAACCTCAGAGGACACAGTTTGGAAGAGGAATCATCTCTGTAATCCCATTTACCTTCTCCTCCCTGCCTGCACTGCCTTTAGCTGAAATCCCATGGGGATTTACCCACTTCCAGCAGCAGACTTCAACTTAAGTGGTGAAACCACAGCTCTTGTGGATGCATTAGGGACCTGCTGGGTACTTGCCTTGTAGGGAGGGGTAGGAGGGCTATGCATCGGCATCCCAGGACACTGAGGCATTTCTGGCAGCTAATGCCAGCAACATCATTTTTATTTTACCTGGTTTCTATTCTCAGAAAGGTTCAGAATCCCCAGCAGTGGGACTTGGCCTCACTGGCACCCAGATCCAAGTACTTCAGTGTTTTTTTCCATGGACAAACAGTTGGAAATTGGCTGATTTTCCAGCTGTGCTCATCAGAGCTTCAGGCCTGAGCCCCTGCCGTGGACAGCCTGCCACGAAACCATTAGTGGCAGAGCAGGCTTTAAGGGTGCCAATAAATGGCCAAGGTATCCCACATCTGGCTCCTGGACACATTACCACTGGGTTTTTTAAAGGATTTACAAGCTGTTTTTTAAGGGCAAGCTCCCTCTGTGAGCCAGGATGCTGGATCTCATGGAAATGGGATGCCACGTGGCTGCAGGTTCTCTTGGCACAAGGCTGGGCTGTTTCTCACGCCCGCTGCAAGCAAGGGGCTGGGGGTACAGACATCCCTTTGGGATGCTTTTTGGGCTTTGCAAGGTGTGGCAGAGAGCTGGCCTCTGTCTGGCCGTTGTGCCTGTCACCTGTGGGCATTTTGGCTGCCTCCTCTCCCCACCCTAGCTAGCCTGCAGCCAGGAGATTGCAATGCAGAGCTGACGGGTGAGCGTATCGCCCTGCCACAGGCCAGGCAGGGGCTGCCTGATTAATGCCCTGCTGCTCTGGGAGGTGGCAGTCCCCCATCATCTTGCAGTGACAGGACTCTCCTCCCCAGCCCCGGGCTGATCTGTGGCTGCAGAACCTCAAGGAGGGGCAGCTCGACCACATGTCAGGCACCCACACGTTTCAGCCCTGCTTATCATGGTCAGCAGGCCCCGGTCAGGAAGGGCAAAACCCCCAATATCATGCCAACAAACCAACCCAAACAAACACAAGATACCAAACCCCTCGGAGAAGGGGAGGGTGAGCCACACACACCAGGGGTCTGCAGTTCACCCGTGCCCAGTGCCCCACTTTTGGGGCTGTTCTCCACCAGCAGTAGGTACAGCCATGCAGTCTGTTGTTCCAGTGGTTGGATTTTTCCCCTAAAAGCCATGGATGCACTCCCTAGCCTGTGATATTGTGACCTGAGCCCTGTGTTTTTTTTACTGCTCTCTTGGTCCCTACCAATCCCCCACGGCAAGATCAAGCCCTGCAGCCTGAAAGCTGTTGCCCTGAGCTGCTCAATCTTTCCCCTTACCTTCTTTCCCACCTCAGTCCTCGGCTTGCTAGGTGCTTGCCCTGTCCCCAGTTCAACAGCAACAGCCAATACCTGCCAGGAAGCAGGGGCAAAACCCTGGACCTTAGGCAGTGCAGGGACAGGAGTGTTTCTAGGCCAGAGGCAAGACGCCAAGCCCCAGCCAGAGCAAGCCCTGTGTGTGTGTGTGTGTGTGTGCAACAGGAGGCACCTGGCCTCTTGTACCATCTCCTGGGTTGCCCGAGGGCCTCACATGTGTGATGAAAGCATGCAACCCAGTTTTACTGCAATTTGTGACTTGGGAAGCTGCTTGCCTTCTCCAGGGAAAGCAGTCATGGCAGTCATGCCCCAGGGACCACCCATACCACAGCGAGGTGCTGTCCTGACTCTCCTGATCACCCCCATGTCTTGCAGTACTCCAGCAAAGGCACATGTCACCTCCAGCCAAGGTCCTACTTGAGCCCTTTGCCTTGCTCCCTTCAGACAGTGCCTCCACACCAGCCTGCAACTGGGGCTCCTCTGTAAATGCCAGCAGCCTCTCTGCAGAGCAACAGCTCATGTTTATGTTGGGATGGGGCTGAAGGAGGAGCAATCACCCCTAGGTCCTCCATGCTGCCCAAGAAGCAACATGCTTCACCCAAAACCCGGGAGGGAAGCGCTTGAGATGCCTCTGATCTTCCCCTGGTTGAACATGTACTGTTTACTCTGCCAGTAACTGGCAGTGCCACCTGCCCTCCCCACTACTGGCTTTACTAATGCAGCACAGACTCTGCTCTTCCTCCATGGGGCCCAAGGTCCACTTGGGACTTTTGAAGTTGTCTGATGAAAGAGATGATCTCCCCTCCAAAACCAAAGGGTGCAGCAGACAGCTGGATAATGGCACTGCAGGGCTCCTCTGGCTCTCTGGCCTGGGGCTGGGGGTGCTCCTACTGCTTTCCCTCTGCAAATCCAGAGGGAGAGAAGAGACAGGTTGGGATGCCCCAAAATCACACAGAAATCTGGAAAAAAGAACCCTCCATGGCCACCCTGGGGTAGGGTCACAGAGCAAGGCTTCCTCTTGAGGAACACTTTTTTTCTCAGCGAAAGGGTAAGATTTTATTAAGTTAAAAGTCAAAGGGTGCAGCAGAGCAGCAGCAGCTGTCACCTCAGTGGGGTCTGGCTCCAGCAGCAGCAGCCCCACAGCTCCTCTACCCTGGAAAGGAGAAGCCCCATGGCTCTGGACTCTTGCCAGTTTGGGTTCTTGAAGGAGCTAAAGGACAGTCACAGAGAGAGCTCGATGATCATGCAGACTCTTGCCAAGGTCTCCTCTTTCAAAAGTCCCAGGCAAGCATATCCATGGCAGACTGCCCTGGCAGCTCCCTCCTATGGCTTGCAGGTCTTCTCTGCAGGTCCCTGGGGGTGGTACAGGGTGGGGGAGCATGTTCCTCACCATACATCCCAGGGGGGCTGCAGAGACAGTTGGAAGAGAGGGAATATGTGCCAAAGGTGGCTGTGGGGCCTGGAGCAATGGGGCTGGGGGGAAAAAAAGATTCTCTTTCTCAGGTTAGAAAATGCTGGTGATGTAGTAAAAGCTTTCCTCCTCCTCTTCCCCTTCCTGGGAGGGGGGGAAAATGCTCTATAAAATATACTTTTCACATATAAAATCCTGAAGAAGGTGCATGTAAGGAGCCAGTCCAAACAATGTGCTCAGGTATGCAGGCAAAATGGGGTTCATCAAAAAAGCTTTGGGAGGGGACTGAGGAGGTTGGAGGGGGTGTGTGTGGGACTCCTCACCAAGGTGATATGGATCGGATTCAACCTTCCCCTCCCCACCAGTGAGGAACGGAGCAAATACAAAACTTAAGGACAGATAAACACATGAAGAGCAGACCTGGAGAGAGAGAAAACCAGAAATGGATTAGAAAGGCTCCACTGAGTGCAGAAATGTCATCCCTTCTGATCCCCAAGCAGCTGGCTGGCTGGCACTCTGCTACAGACCCACCCAGCTCAGCACCCACCAGCAAGCACTGGGGGAGCAGTGTGACTTCAATGTTTTGCCCAGGTGGCCAAGAAAGCTAACAGCATCTTGGCCTGGATGAAAAAATAACGGGAGCAGTAAGAGCAGAGCAGTGATCATCCTCCTGTCCTCAGCACTGGGGAGGCCACAGCTAGAGTCCTGGGGTCAGTTTGGGCCCCTCAGGCCAAGAAGGACCCAGAGGCATTGGAGTGTGTCCAGAGAAGGGCAAGGAGGCTAGGGAGGGCTCTGGAGCACAAGTGTGCTGAGGAGCAGCTGAGGGCACTGGGGTTGGGTAGTGTGGAGAAGAGGAGGCTCAGGGGAGACCTTAGCTCTCTCTACAGCTCCCTGACAGGAGGTTGGAGTGAGATGGGGGTAGGTCTCTTCTCCAGGGTTAACAGTGAAAGGATGAGAGGAAATGGCTTCAAGCTGAAGCAGGGGAGGTTTAGATTAGATACAAAAGAAATTTCTTTACTGAAAGGGTTGTTTAGTCTTGTCCCAGGCTGCCCAGGGAGGTGCTGGAGTCACCATCCCTGGAGGGGTTTAAGAAATGTTGAGATGCTCTCCTTAGGGCCATGGGTTAGTGGTATGGGAGTGCTAGGGATGGTTGGACCTGATGATCTTGGAGGTCTCCTCCAACCTTTGTGATTCTCAGTTTAAGCCTGAAGCTTCAGCACTAGAGGGGAGCAGGAGGAATGGGCAGCTTCCAGGCCTATCCCAGCTGGTTTTAGTCACCCACAGCCCCAGGGCCCATCACAGCCTCCCTGGGGCTCACCGTCAGTCACGGCTGCTGCTGCACAGTGACTCCTTCTCCTGCAGAGCTGCCATGGCCAGGCGCAGGTGCTCCTTCAGCTGCTCGATCTCTCGCTCCGAGCGCACCTTGATGTGATTCAGCTCTGCATACACATCTTGGTATTTCCCTGAGGCAAATCTCTTATCCTGCCAGAGACAGAGGAGAGAGAGAGGGCTCAGCAGGTTAAGGCTGATATACAGAAGGAGGCAGCAAAGTGAGTCCAGCAGGAGAAGGGCCAGCAGGTGTGAGGGAGAGCCAGCCCCAGCTTTGAAGCCTGGAAGACAGGCTAGTAAAATGCTGAGGGGACTTGAGCCCCTCTCTTGTGCAGAGAGGCTGAGAGAGCTGGGGCAGGTTAGGCTGGAGCAGAGCAGCCTGAGGGGAGATCTGAGCAATGCTTAGCAATCCTTACAGGGTGGGGGGCAGGAGGATGGGGCCAGGCTTTGTTCTGGGGTGCCCAGGGACAGGACTAGAGGCAATGGGCACAAACTAGCACCCAGCAAGTTCCATCTGAGCAGGAGGAGGAGCTTTTTTCCTTTGAGGGTGGTGGAGCACTGGCCCAGGCTGCCCAGGGAGGTGCTGGAGTCTCCATCTCCAGAGAGATTCCCAACTCAACTGGCCACATCCTGTGCAAGCTGCTCTAGGTTCTCCTGCTCTGGCAGGGGGGTTGGACTAGATCATCTCCAGAGGTCCCTTCCCACCCCTAACATGCTGGGATTTTCTGAAGAATAGTGTGGAGATCCTGCTTCCTAAACCCTGGGCTGGGGAGGAAGGCAGAGTTGCTGTTCCTGCAGCAATGGAGCTCTGTAGCATTGGATTGAGGAGGTGATGTGGGCTTCATCATGGTTTACATGTGTTTGGAAGAGCCATATGGGAAAAACAAAACCCACCAGAGCTGCAGGCCACTGAAAGGACCAGCCCCAGCCACTTACACAATGAAGAACTCAAGAAAGTTAATGAACTCCTGGAGCATCACTGAATCCCAAAGCCTCTTTTAGGTTTCCCTCCAGCAGGGGTCTTTGAAAATCCCTCTGAAGGAGCTGCTGCCAGTGGAGGGAGCAGCACACCCAGCAAAAGTCATCATCTACCCAGCAAAAGGACAATTAGGGGAAGAGAAGGTGGCTGGGGAAGTAAAGTGATGGGTAAGCTTCATCTGGGCTTCCCACCGGGAAGAGAAGTATTCCTGGCTTGTCCATGCTTACATCTATGTACCCCTGGGGTAACCTGCAAAGTCTCTGGGGCATTTCCCTTGTACAAGGCAAGGCTGTGCCAGCCCGTGCTGTTTACAGCACCTGGCTGCTATGTGCTCGGGAGAAAGCACGGATGAGAAGCACTGGTGACAAGAAGATTTGGCCTGAGCGTCCCAACAAATCCAGCTGCCATGCACCCCTGGTGCTCCCCTCCTTCCCCCTCTCCTGCTGCTTTCCCAAGGGCTCCCAGAAACACTAACCTTCTGCATCATCTGCAACTCCTCTCGGAGGCACTGCACCTCTTTCTTTACATACTGCAGCTCGTTCTCCTTCACTCGCAGCAGTACCTGGGCCAGGCAGGAAGAAAAGGAACCAGAGGTGACTCCAGAGCCATCAGTGGAAAAGGAAGGAAGGGTCAGCAGCAGGGCTGGGGCAGGAAAGGGAACGAGCAGCCCGGGAGAGCAGCGGAGGGGAAGCTCGCACACAGGCTTCCTGCACCTGCCTCCCTGCTCCATCTGGCACCTTCCTCCCACAAGCTCCAAGACAAAATCGTGGCAAGAAGGAGAGCCCTGGCACAGGGTGGGGATGGAAGCTGTGGAGTAGCCTCAGGGGGGTGGGAGGATCCCTGTACCTCCAGCTCGCAGGAGCTCCGCTCATTGTTGTGTGGAGAGTACTCCCCGGAGCTCCGCGACGAGATAAAGCTCCGCAGCTTCCCGATCTCATCCGACAGGCGAGTCTGCAGCTCCTGCAGGAAAAGCCAAAGGGCATCAGAGCAGCCATGGCACAGGCCTCTCTGCTGGCCTGACCCCTCCAGCTTCCCCNAGATGCTCTCCTTAGGGCCATGGGTTAGTGGCATGGGAGTGCTAGGTATGGTTGGACTTAATGAGCTTACATGTCTCTCTTCCAACCTTAATGATTCAGTGAAATGCCAGTCCTACTCCAGATGAGAGCTCCTTGTAACCCCCTGCCCAGAGGTGGCAGTGGTGCCAACAACCATCACAATCCACTGCCCGTATTTAACACCAGAGTTAAGCTAAGTCCATCTACAGCCTCTAACTCTAGACATTATTTTTTCTTTCTAAAGATAAAATCTCAGAAGGGAAGAAATAGGAACAAATAGAGGACTTTTAACAGAGGGAGGAAGGTGCTCCAAGGTCTCTGCTGGCAGGGCAGGGAAAGCCCTTCCTTCTCTTGCCTGGTTTTTCCGGAGAAGCTCCTTCCCCTCCTGCTGACAGTGCTGCAGCGTCTGCTCCCGCTCCTCTGCCTTCTGGGTCAGCTCCCCAATTTCC
Source organism: Bucco capensis (assembly GCA_013396975.1). NCBI lineage: Eukaryota > Metazoa > Chordata > Aves > Piciformes > Bucconidae > Bucco > Bucco capensis. The sequence continues at coordinate 53,960 of VWZO01016475.1, read as the reverse complement.
AGGCACTTTTGGGAATACTGCTCAGAAAGCACCTGCAGCTCCCGCTTCAGGGAATCCACATCCAGCCTGCAAGAGAGGAGCTGCCTCATGGCTGTTCTGCAGCCCTCACCAGCCTCTGGCCACCAGCGTCATCATCCCCTCTGCCACAAGGCACCCTCTGCCCACACCGTCAGTCATGGGCACAAAATAATGTCCCCTGGAGACCAAGGCTTCCCCTCCCACCTTCCCACACATAAGCATTGTGCTTTGAGGAGCTTTTCATGAAGAAAACAGAAAAAGAAAGCATAGGGAAAACAGAGGTGCTACAGGGAAAATAGCCAAGGAGGGGACATACCTCCCTGCCCTACAGCTCCAGCAGCCCTGGCAGTTACCACTGGGCACCCAGCACCCTGGGAGAGGGAGATGGGGAGGTGGCACAAGGGAGAGCTGAAGCCTACAGCTGTAGATGGGGTGTGGTGACGCTGGCACAGGGTGGCAGCATTGGGCAAGAGAAGCAGGAGGAGAGGTGGTTTCTTACTGGTGCTGCTTCTGGAGGGCATCTGAGACTGAGCTGCACTGCTGTAAGCTTCGTGTCCTGCCCAGCTCCTTATTCATCTCCTCCCGGTGGGCTTTCTTCAGCGCCTCGATGGCTGCAGAGGCCAGACAACAGGGGATCACGTTGTGCCAGCTCTGGCACATCTGGGGAAACCACACTAGGGAAGTGGCCAAGCTCTCCCTGCTGCAGGCTCCCAGATCTGTCTTTGCAGATTCTTCCTCCTTCCCTTCTGCCCTGAGGGCACCCCCCACCTTCTCCATGCCCCAGCATCTACAACTCCCTGACAGGAGGTTGGAGTGAGATGGGGATAGGTCTCTTCCCCTCGGTTAACAGCGAGAGGACAAGAGCAAATGGCTTCAAGTTGCAGCAGGAGAGGTTTAGATTGGATATAAGGAGAAATTTCTTTACTGAGACGGATGTTAAGTCTTGGAATAGGCTACCCAGGCAGATAGTGGAGTCACCATCCCTGAAGGGGTTTAAGAAACATATAGGTGCTCTATTTAGGAACATGGTTTAGTGGTATGTTAGTGCTAGGTATGGTTGGACTTGATGATCTTAGAGGTCTCTTGCAACCTTAATGATTCTGTGAAATGCTGCCAAGGATACTAAGCCAGGGCAGTGTGGGAGCTCCCTGCCACCTCTGCTAGCCTACAAGAAAATGCTGTCCCCATCCTACTCATCCACAGAGGCAAGACAGCAATTCCCACAGCATCTTTACCATCCCATCCACCCCCAGCCCAAACAGCCTCCATAGCACAAGGCTGAGGAGCACCAAGCTCGTGCTCCAAGGAGCATCAGCCTCACACCAGTACAGTCAGCAGCGTGGCTCCGGATGACTGGTTTGTGGTAAGAGACATTTGGGAGAGGTGAGCAGGGCCAAGGCTTGGTGTTTGCTCCTACCTGCTGCCGTTGCTGCTGCCTCCTCTGCCAGGAGCCACTCCTTCTCCTGCCGCAGCCGCTCCAGCTCCCGCTGGTGGTGCCTCTGGAGCTCATCCATCACTTGCCGGTGGGATGACTCCATCTGAGCCAGGCTGCGCTCACAGGCCTCCTGCCAGGCCAAGGAAAGGAGGGCTGAGGGACCAGGAGGGCAGGACGAAGGGCTTGGGCCAGAGCAGGCACTTGCCTGGGCTGATGTTTACCTTTGCAAACCTTACTGGAGGCCAGGGCCATTGTGGGAGAAGGGAGGGCACTCCCTAGGAGGGACATTTCCCTTCTGAAAGCAAGGTGGCATTTCTATCACTGGGCCACACATCTTGCAACCCCCCTCACGATTTACAGAGGAAGAAACCTTCCTCTTGCACTTCTTCAGACTGAAGCAGCAAGAAATGAGCCAGAAACTGGGAAAAAGGCACCTGACACCCCTTTCCAGAGCCTCCAGCAGACCACACTGCCTGGCTGGAGAAGATCAACAGTGGGAACTGCATCTTGGTATCTGCCTTTTAAATGAAGCAGTATCCCTTGGAATCAATGAAAACTGAGCTGCTTCTCCTGAAAAGTGACACCATCTACTGCCCTGTGGCCTGACAGAGGCTGCCAAAGAGCCGTCCCCAAAAGCCTAATGGTTAGGGATCCTCCTTACACAGCTTGCCCTCCTTTCTGATGGCTCTGAGACCAAGAGGAAGGTTCTTTCAACCGGGGTTAACTGGTGCTATAGCAAAGCCAAGCCCTTCCCACCTTGGAGCTACATCTCCACTCTCCCTCCAGACACTGGCAGCAGTCCCCAGCCCCTCAGGAAGGATTTATTCACCATCAAACCATGCCAGAGTATTATTTTTAAAAGCCAGGACCTCTAACATGTCAGCAAAGAGCTAGGAAACTATCTCATCCCCCAACAACCCCTTGCCATCCCATTCCTTCCCCCAGTACTAAGGCAAAGGCCAATATATGGGCACTGCAACATGTTGTGGGAAGTCCTTGCTGGCTCCTCCTCCCTCCTAAGACAAAGGAAACTAGGAAGCTTCACAGAGAAGAAAAGGTAAGAGATCAATTTGGTGATCTGTCCACAGACTGAGAGAGTATGAGCTCTTTGGGGAAAGGCCAAGCTTGGGCTCAGTGGTGAAATGCTGGCCTTTTAAGCCAAGCTGTTCAGGAGATAAGGTGCCATTCCTCCCTATCCTTGTCCTTTTCTTGACCATAAAGAGGCCTGTGAACTGTATTAAATCAAGACAACAGGGTGACTTGGTAAGTGGGTACCATGGGACTTGTTTCTCTTTCTCTGGGCTAGGTACAGCCAACTCCTGCAACAGGGCTTCATCAGCCCCAGCTTCCTTCCCCCTCTCTGGTATCTTTCAACATGTAGGGCACATCCTGAAATCCTCACAGCATGGTGAAACAGCAGCCTCCTCCCAGGAAATCCCTGTGGGATGTGACCCTGCTTGCTTTGGATGAATCCATGAAGGGGGGAAAAGAAACAAACCCACAGAAGCAAGAGGCTGCAGCAGGAGCAAACTCTGCTTTGCAAGCTTGCCCATCTGCCATCCGAGCAAATGAACTGGCTGCCACTACTTAGGGCTCAGTACTGGGGCCACTCCTGTTTAACATCTTCATTAATGATCTGGCCCAGGGGATGGAGTGCACCCTTAGCAAGTTTGCAGATGACACCAAGCTGGGTGCCAGTGTGGATCTGCTTGAGGGCAGGGAGGCTTTCCAGAGGGATCTGGATAGGCTGGATCACTGGGCCAAGGCCAATGCCATGAAGTTCACTAAGGCCAAATGCCAGGTGCTGCCCCTTGGCCATAGCAACCCCCAGCAGTGCTCTAGGCTTGGGGAGCAGTGGCTGCAGAGCTGCTAGGCACACAGGGACCTAGGGGTGCTGAGTGACAGCTGAACAGGAGCCAGCAGTGTGCCCAGGGGGACAAGAAGGCCAATGGCATCCTGGCCTGGAGCAGGAACAGTGTTGGCAGCAGNACTGTTTATCAAAGTGACCTTCAGGGCTCTGGCAGCTCTGGCAGGGACAGGAGCTCCCCAGGGTTGCTTTTAACAAGGGATTTGGGAGCCCCTGTTAGCAAGAACCACATGTGGCAAGCTGTGAACTGCCAGGGAACATGCCAATGGCTCAGCACAAAGCTGCTGACCTGCTCCCAAAAGCTGGAGGGCAGCTCAACCCCTGGACAAGACAAGGCAAGGCAAGGCAAGGCCAGGCCAGGATCATGCCCACATACAAAGCAGAGCACAGATCCTGCACCTCTCCTCTAACTCTCCTCCTCCCTGTTTCTACTCTGGCCCTATTAAGGCCAGGCAAAATGCAGGAGCCTTTATGTAATTAACATTGATTACAAGTGGGCCCCAGTTAGGCTCACCATGGCAACCCAGTGATTAGTGCCACCTGCTCACTAGGGAGCTGAGTCCCAGCATTACCCATTTAGGACTGGGAGTGACCCCAGAGTCCTGCTCACCTGTGAGATGTAGCCCCGGGGCACATGTCCCTCTCCCTGGGATTTGGCTGCCTCCCGAAGGCTCTCATTCCGGGCTCGGCAGGACTCCAGCTGTGCCCGCAGTGACTGGACCTGTGCCAGGGAGGGGAGAGAGATGCTCAGCCAGGGCTGGAAAAGTGCCACTGCCCAACCAATGTGCCACATCCCAACCTTGAGCTTAGGGATGGGGAGGACTGGATGTGGTCAGTGGAGACATCTGCTTCCCAGAGGAATGGCAGCCTGTCGAGGGACCAATGTGGCAGGCAGCCTCAGGCTGGTTAAGCGCTAGCAAGGAGAGGAGACATCCCAACTTCCAGAGGTAGATCCATGCTGGAGGAAACCACTGCTTCAAGTGTTAGCTATGACAACAGACAAGTATATGGCTCCTTTCAAAGGCTGGCAGGTGAAGCACTTGCAGGCTTGGGAACAGCCAGAGAAGAGAGAAACAAACTCCACCCAAGCAGTGCCACCAACTAACTTATCCTGGACCAAATGTGGCCTGAGGCACCTCTTCAGGTGTGTGAGAACAGGTCTCCAGCCTTGCATTACTTGGTTGCGAAAGCCCTGTGCATTCAAGGGGTGGCAAATGGAGCCAGGAAGAACAAACAACTTCCTGCACCTCTGCCTTGCTCTTCTGCAGAGTCTCCTGTTTCCAGGGACCACACTAACAGGCCTACCAGAATCCCAGTTTGAGAGAGGAGGGATGCTCTTACCTCCTTTTGCAGTGCCTCACTGGTGTCTCCCTGGCCCCCTTTGCTCTGATTCAGCAGCGTGGTCAAGGGCACTCGATGGGAATCCTTCAAGGGCAGGCGTTCCAGCTCCAGCCACTTCTTCTCTATCTCCTCGTTCAGCCGAATCCTCTGGTCCTCTGAAAGTGTAGGAGTGGGCAGCTCCTGCTCCCTGACCTTGCGGGAAGAGTCTCCTGCTGGGCCATCAGTGTGGGAGACCCTGCCATCAGGGCTCTCAAACCACTTCCGCCTCTCCTCTGAACGGACGGCCAGATCCCGCTCCAGCTCCTCCTGCTTGGCAGTTCGCTCAGAGGTTCTCAAGCTCCCTCTTGTCCTCTGTGGGGACCCCTGAATCCCAGGCTCCTGTGGCAAGGGAGACAGCTCCACGTAGTCAAAGGCATGGCGCTGCCCGTCTGCCTTCCAGGCACTGCCCTTGGAGTTGCCCTCGGAGCCTGATCCCAGCCGCTGCTGCTCCTCCGTCCGGAGAGAGCCCTTCTGGGGGACACAGTTCCGCAAGTTCTCCTTATCACAGTCAGAGAGCCTGAAAGCAGAGTGGGAGCTGGTGAAGAAGACACACCATGTAGGAATGGATGCAGGTGAAGGCACTGCCCAACTGCCCTCACTAAGCCTGGCTTTACAAAACCCCATCCTGAGCGTGGGGCTGGGTCAGTAGCATCCCATCCCTCAGGGATAAGTGTTCCACCATGGGGTAGGAAGGATTCACCCCAGTTCCAGCCATGCTGGTGGAGAAACTGAGCTAGACAGATGTGGCAAGGAAAAAAGCATGTGGAAGAGTGGGAGCCATCAGGCTCTCGACCCCTGCCACCAGCCACGTTCAGGAGGAGCAGAGGGCAGGGCTGATCCAGGAGCACCTGGACTTCCAGAAGGGCCTTCCCAGTATCTGCCTGCCAGGGGAGAAGGGCAGCAAGAGGGTGAAGAAGTGGCATGGGGCAACTCTTACTTGGTGACATCTGGAGCACTGACCGGGCGCACGTTCTTCCTCAGGGCCTCAATCCAGTTGCGCCGGATGCCCGAGGTCATCGCCGACAGGGTGAAGGTGGCATCCTTTGTCTGCAACAAGGAGGTGATGGTAGGCTCTGTCAGCACCCTGTGGAGATGCAAGCAGCTTCCACTCGCTCCCTGAGACCCCCAGGCAGCAGCTTGCATGGGTGGTGGATGGTGTTTGAGACAGACCACCCACTGGAGCCAGGTGGAGGGGTGGGAGTGGAGACATGCACTTTGCAGGGAAGAGACCTCCTTGCACATCCTCCATGAGACCACCTCCAAGCAAAGCCAAGAGAAACTTTGCTGGCACATTTGATGAAACGTGAGCTGGTGCAATCCAGCTGTTCAGGTGCTGGGAGCTGGGCACCAACACTGGGGTACAGCAGCAGGCTGCAGGGAAACCCAGATGGTGAAGTGTTCAGCCCTACACACCTACAGAGACACTATTTTTTGTGCTGCCTTAGCAGCTACCTCCTGCTGCTACAGCTAGTAGCCAAGGACAGGATTGCCCTAGGGCTGGATCCTGGGTACAGTTTGTTACTCAGCATGGTCAGCCAGGCTACACCAAGGTCTGCAGTGCTTACTATTACATGGCTCTAGAGAAGCTGCCATTGGCCAATGGTTCAAGTAAACACTCCTGGTGTTTAGCTTGGCTCCAGCACAACCTTTGGCCAGCCCTACAAAGCCTCCTCCTCCTGCTTCCTTTTGCAGACGGGCAGGCAGCACTCGCGTCCCTGAGCACTGCCATCCACGTGTCACCAACAGGCTTTGCTGGGCCACTGTCCTGGCCAAAGGCTTGCATGCCTTGCCTTTAAGCATCTGGGCAGGGGGAGGGAGCACACTTTCTCACTGGGTGTCCCTTGGTACCGCTGCTCTGTGTCCACAGGGTGCCCAACACTCACGTGGATCTGGAAGCCATAGTTCCGCTGCACCGCAAACTCCGTCACGTCCGTGCACGAGCGGAGGTCAATTTCTCCATCAAGGTCATCAGCCTGCAAGCACAGCCACCCCCTAGGACATCAGTGCAAACCCAGCCCAAAGCACCTGCCAGCACCCTCACTGAAGGACAGGCTACCTCTGCCTTCACCCCCCAGCTCTCCAGCAGTCAGTTTCAGCTCCTTGGCACAACGTGGCCTCTTTTAACCTGAGGGACAGCCAGCAGCATGGATGAAGAACATCAGAGATGCCCAGCCACGAGACCAGCCCCTTCTCCTCACCTCCCACTACTGACAGTCCCTCTTAGGCTTCTCCACTCTGCCTTCAGATACCCATCCTCTTCGTCACCCCTTGGCAAACAGCAGCTGGCCACCTCCAGCACCTTTCAGGAGGAGGTGACACTGCCACTTCTCCTGGGAGCTTGCTGCTCATGCCAAGGCTGTGTTCCTTTCCCCTCTGGCCAGGAAGGGAGGGCTGGAGAAAGGCTGCCCATGCTTACCTCCTCCGCGTTCGAGTCCCGGTAATACCTCAGGCTCAAGTCAGTCAGCACGAACCAATGTTTCTTCCACTGCAGGCAGAGCAGGCAGGGGGAGGGAAGCGAAGACAGGAGGGAAACGGACAGGCAGTTACCAGGGGAAGTGTAGGAACAGGGAGGGACACTCTGCACTGTGACCTCTTGGCCTTCTCTTCCCCCTCCTCCACATCCCCTCCCATTCCCCGTCAAGCCCCTCGGCTGGGAGAGGGGAATTGGGTGAACCTCTGTGCCTGCCACAGGCTAAGGCACCTCCACCAAAGGCTTCCTGCTGCCTTTCCCAGAAGGAGTGACCTCAGTGAACAAGGGGAAAAGAAATCAGCTGCTCACTGGGTGATCTCTGGCAGCAGGGCTTACCTCTCCTGGCTCGTCCAGGATGGACATCCATCCCTTCTTGAAATTGAGGAGATCTGGCTGGAGGGGAAGGACAAAACAGAGGGTTACTATCTTGGCAGTGACCCACAAAGGGCTTTTTTGTACCAGGGGTGGAAAGGGAGTCCTCAGTGGCAGAACAACAGTGGAAATAGCCTGGCATTGCTTTTAGGAAAGTCATGAGGGTATAGGAGCCAGTGGAGAAGGAGAACTGGATTTAGCTCTCAGCAGCAGGCACCCATTCCTGTAAGAGCAAACAGGNTGCTGAGGCTGAGCCGCATCCTCCCTCCCTCCTTCCTTCCTGCCCCGCTGGCCCGGGCAAAGTCGAAGCGTACGGATAGAGGGCTGAGGCGTTGCTGCCCCGGGAAGGGACCGCCGGGAGCCCAGCCCTTATCCAGACAGGGATGTTTTACAGACCGCAGCCCAGTCATGTGTGTGCACCCAGCGGGGTTCTCACCACAGCTCCTGAAGCTGCTGGGTTCTGTCCCTCTCCCTAAAGCAACGGTTTGCAATCTTGGCAGAGGTGGCAGCAGGTCCAGAGAGGCCTCTGGTGTCCCCAGAAAGCCAGCTGGCATTGGGAAGAGGACTTGCTGGAGATGATCCCAGAGGAAAAGGGCCAGGCTCCCCTGTGCAACGACACACCAGGCAATGCTCTTCCATTCAAGACAAGTGAAGGTGCCTGGCCCAAAGCTTAGTGCTGAAGACCCATAGGATAGGGGAAGTGACCTAGCCCCAGTTGTGCAGGGGCAGCTAAGGGCTTTGGGCTCCTTCCTGGCCCGAGGCAGGGAAGTGAGGGAAGGGATCTTTCAAGTTTCAGAGGCCTTTGGGAGCCTCCTCCCCAGCTGCAGTTTGTCCTTATATGAAGCACAAACCAGGCCCTAGCAGGGATAACCTGGCCAAGAGGAGTGACGTGCACGGAAGGGACAGGGGCAGGGACTCGGGTGTAGCTGCCAGCTATGTGGCCTTCCAGGACACTTTCTGCGGCCCTCCAAAGCCATTCTTATGCCATTTTTAGTATCCCAGGAAAGCCAAAACAATTGACCATATCTTCTTTCATGCCACTAAAGCCCACTTCATCTCTGTAAAACCCTCAGTGTCATCATAACGGCAGGCATGGGAGAGGGAAGGAAAAGCAGCTATGCTGAGATTTTCTTCCTAGGTCTAATGCTCACCCCTCTCTGTCTTTGGAAAAAAAATAGGCTCTATGCCTCAGTTTCCCCACCTGAGAAATGGGCAAAGGACCAAGGAAACGAGGGTGTTAGTGAGTGTGGTGCCAGGAGGTCACAGGAAGGCAGCACTGTGCTGAGCTTGCTCAGATCACAGAATCACACAGAATNAAAAAAAAAAAAAAGAAGGAAACTATGCAGCAGGGAGGTTTCCACAAGTAGCCTCAGAGGTATTTATTCAGAGACAAGGAGACAGGGACAAGGAGAGTGGGCAGAAGGGAGTGCTCCACTGCCATGGAGATGGAGGCAAAGCTGCAGACCCAGACGTGCCTTGTCCAAACTGTGGCTGTCCATGCCCCAGAGCTACCTCTGGTAACTTCACCACCAATCATTTATTAAAGACACAAGTAGCTCCCTACAAAACAGCCCTCACCACAAAGGTCCAGGAGGCAGTTCAACAGCTATGAAAACATGTTGCCTTTAAACCATGTGCCCCCGGGCAGAGATGAAATCAGAGTCACAACCAGCGTTTGATCCTCTCAGCAACTCGACTGACTACAAGACTCAATCCTCTCTGACATGCTGGGGTCTCCTCTCTTGCCCAGCTCTTTCTGCTCCCTCCAGTTGCAAGGCCTGCCCTCTGCCCACCCTCAGCCACAGCTACCAAAGAGGAGAATGAACAGGATTTCACTCAGATCACCCCGTGCTAGAATGAAGTTTTCCCCTCCTCTCCCCACCTTCTCCTAACCTCATGCCACTGCTGCAGCATCCCAACCAGTTTATCTCCTTCCCAAGGTGGAGCACCAGAGAGCTGACTCAGGGGAACCACTCTCCTTAGCTCTACCCTCAGCCAAACAAGCTCGAGCTGGTCCCTCCTCCCAGCTTTGCTGGTTCCGGAGAAGTTGCACCATCACCAAACAATTCAACCCAACGCCTCTTCTCCCCAGGAAGCCAGAGTTAGCTGACCTGCCCCTTCTTCTGCAGCTGAACAAGGTGGGGACAGTGCTGGACCTCCTAGCAATCTGCACAAGACCCGTCAGCCCAGGGGAAGTCACCAGCAGTCACAACCACCACCTGAGACAGCGCTGGTGACAAGGAGTGGCTTTGCCAAGCCAACAAGCCCAGTGGCTGGCTGTGGCTGCCCCACAAGCCCAGCTCCCTGGCCACTCTTCCCCCTGTGCTTTCATCTCCCTGAGCTGCTGCTCTTGGGTTACACACAAGCTTATGGGATGGCAAGAGCTGAGTACCTGCCAGCCCACACCAGCACTCCGGCTATGGGTTTGGCAGGCACCAGGAGGTCCATGAACAGGAGGGTCAACAGCTGCTACAGCTTCAGGCCCAGCCAGAAACATCTGACAGCAGCCCCAAGCCACCTGGGAAGGGAGGGAAACCAGAGTGAAAAGGCACAGGGAAGCTCCCACACCTCACCTCCCGCCAAGGTGACGGGACATGCGCATCCCCATCCCCTAAAGACCTGGACGTCCCGCTGGCTCTGCTGTCGCCCTGGCAAAGCACCCCCAAAATGAATTCCTTCTCCGTGGCAGCAGCTCCACCCTTTTTCCCGCTATCCCTTCCAACCCAGTGACTTCAGCTCCGGCTCCAAGCTGGGAGAGGCAAGAGGGAAGGAAAGGAGGCGAAACGTCAAAGCACGGCCTCCCCCCGGGGCTCCTGGGACACACGTGCTCTCCACAGAAGACAGGCAGGCAGGAGGCAGAAAAACAATGTAGGGAGAGAAGGAGCAGAAAGGACTCCTGGCTGGGGCTGCTGTACAGTAGATCAGCTGGCTTTCATCTCATACAAGATTTGCAGTTCCAAAGCATTGGGTGTCAAAGTAACAAAACATCAGCAGGATTTACACTGCTGGGAAAATCAGCACCAAATCCTGCCAGAACCACTGCCCCAGTGCAGGGCTGGGGCCAGAAAATTCCTCCAGAGGGCTTCTCCCAAGTGGGTGAACTGCAGAGGGCATTTGTTTTCCCTGTCAGCCCCAGACATAGAGCTGCAGCTCTGGAATTGGCTTTGAACTCTTCCTGTCATAGCAGTGCTAGTACCATAGGACAAGACATCAGCTGATGCACAAAGTGCTTAAACCCACTTTCTTCCTCCCTCCTCCCAACCAAATCCAGCTTCCTCATTCAGCATAAAGAGCTTGGGATACCAGCAGAGAAGAAAGCAGGCTTCAAACTAAACCTCTCATCCAGAGGAAACAGTCTGGCAGCGGGAAGAGGAAACGTCCAGGAAAGTCAAACTGCTGGGAGAGATCCGGGTGCTGGAGATGCAAGGATGTGGCAAGATGCACCCTCGGCAAAATATATGGCCCAGGAGCACAGCCCCAGGCTGTGGATGGTGAGGTTTTGGCTTGGGAGGTGGCAGCAGCATTTTTGCCTGGTTGCATCTGTACCCAAGAGAGTTGCATGTTCAGCCAGGCAGAGGCACCGGAGGGGCTCCCAAGCAGCTAGGGGACATAGGTGAGGTCTGGAACGAGTGGCTTACAACAGCAGGTTAAGGAGAGGCAGCTGCCTGCTCTGGCTGAAGAAGGGCTACAGGGGAGGTGATAATAGCCTGCAAGTATCTGAAGAATGTAAACACCAAAGAAGGAAAGTGGGGTGGGAGCTAAAGAATGGCTCCTGGGTGGTAGAGGCGCCTGGATGGAAAAGCAGAGAAGACGCTGCGGTAGGCTGAGAAAGTGCCACCTCTAAGGGAACAGAGAGGATGGTCAGGTGTGCTGCTTCCATTGCCTGCCTCTGCCATCGCTATGCCTCCTGCTCCCAAAAGCTCCTTAGGACCACAGGTCCTGGAACACCAGTTTTTCTCACCTCTGAAAGATGCTGCGAGGGGCTCTTGGCCTCTCAGAAAGTACAATGTCTCGTCTCCTCCAAAAAAGGAATCTGCTTCACAAGGCGTGGGACCCAGGCCAAAACACAAAGCAAAACTGCTCCAGCTCGCTTGGGTGAAAGCAAAACTGCTCCCAGGCTTGGAGCACACATGCAGCTCCCCAATCTGTACGTGCCACAAAAGCAAGCAGGTGACACCCTCTCCCTTTCTCCACTGCTCCTGTGCCAATTGCCGACGGACACAGCCCAGGCTGTCCCCTCCACTGAGGGCTCTGCTCCATAGCCTTTCTCTTGTGGCTGCCAAACACCCGCACCAAGGAAAACTCACCCCAGGGGTGGGATGCTCCCTGTCCCAAAAACCGCATCTGCTTCCCACGGGGAGCAGGACCTCCCCACGCCCAGAGGGATGCGGATCTCGCATCCAATTACGCTCATCGGTGCGGTGAGCTCGGCAGGCCTCAGCTCGCTGCGCAGCGCTCCCGGGGTCTCCGTAGGTGGGGTCGTGCTCGCCACTAACCGAGTGACGCCAACGAAGTGACTCTACCGACCGGCCACAGAGAGCCCAGCAGGGGTGCCCGGCGATGATTGGGAAGGGAGGCAAGGAGACATCAAGCCTCAGCCACAGCCTCGGATACCCGCTGGGGCCAGAGTCCTTCCGGGAGCAATGGTGAAGTCCTGGGGCGGGCAGGGAGCGGAGGAACCCCAGGGAAGCAGTGGGTGACAGCTCGGTGCCCCGCCGGCCCTCCGCCCCTTCCCATTCCCAGCTGGCTCCCTCCGGGCACCCCTCAAAGCCAAACCGAGCGGCCGCATAGAAGACACCCCCCCACCCCCTGAACCCCACGGGCCGGTCCCGACTCACCGTCATGGCGGGGGCGCCGCGGCCGGGGCCGGGGTCGCGGCGGGGCCGGGCACTGGCAGCCAGGGCTGCGGGGCGGCTTNCAGGGAAGTGAGGGAAGGGATCTTTCAAGTTTCAGAGGCCTTTGGGAGCCTCCTCCCCAGCTGCAGTTTGTCCTTATATGAAGCACAAACCAGGCCCTAGCAGGGATAACCTGGCCAAGAGGAGTGACGTGCACGGAAGGGACAGGGGCAGGGACTCGGGTGTAGCTGCCAGCTATGTGGCCTTCCAGGACACTTTCTGCGGCCCTCCAAAGCCATTCTTATGCCATTTTTAGTATCCCAGGAAAGCCAAAACAATTGACCATATCTTCTTTCATGCCACTAAAGCCCACTTCATCTCTGTAAAACCCTCAGTGTCATCATAACGGCAGGCATGGGAGAGGGAAGGAAAAGCAGCTATGCTGAGATTTTCTTCCTAGGTCTAATGCTCACCCCTCTCTGTCTTTGGAAAAAAAATAGGCTCTATGCCTCAGTTTCCCCACCTGAGAAATGGGCAAAGGACCAAGGAAACGAGGGTGTTAGTGAGTGTGGTGCCAGGAGGTCACAGGAAGGCAGCACTGTGCTGAGCTTGCTCAGATCACAGAATCACACAGAATCACTAAAGTTGGAAGAGAACTCTAAGATCATAAAGTCCAACCATCTACCTATCACTAACCTGCCACTGACCATGTCCCTAAATAGAACATCTATATGTTTCTTAAAAACCTCCAGGGACAGAGTGCTCAAGGACCAAGTGCTCAAGACCCAGATGCTGCCTGTAGTGACCTCCAGAGAAGGACAGCTGCCCTTCCTCACCATTCCCAGGGCCTGGTCCCTACCTTGTGCTTCTCACTGGCATTCGAACGTGGTTGCAGGCTTCCTGAGGAGCTGGTGTGGCTCTGTGTTGGGAAGGTGCCTCCACCCAGCTGGGGCTGTAGGGAGAGAAAGCAGGAGCTGAAGCCATGAGGGTTCAGTCCTCATCTCAGTTTACCAGCTCTGAATAGCTGCTTCCTGGTGTGGGCCAGAGGGAAAAGCATCCTCCATGGTGCCAGGCAGGCAGCGTGGCTCCCTTGAGGAAGCAGAGGATCCAGGGGAGCTGGGGTGTGCAGAATTGCAGCTCAGGAGACCCACCCGTTCTGTGCTTGCCAGTTTTACACCTGGCAGGATGCCCCTCAGCTCTGGCTCCTGCTCTACTCACATGGTAAATAAGCAGCCTCTTGTTCCCCCAGTCACTTTCCAATGGCTTCTCTGGGTTGTTGGTGTCTCGGGTGCACTCAGGGCCCTTCCAGTCATTGTCCAGCCGCTGGGCTGGGCTCTCAGGTCTTTTCCAGCTATCATTTGGCTGTAGTCCTACATCCAGACATCTAGTGGGGCTTTTCCAGTCCCTTTCCAGCTGGTGCATCAAGTCTGCATGGCACCCGGCCTTCTCTTGGCGCTTGCAGTCCTCCCATGCCTGTGCTTGGTGGCTGTCCCCCCGGCCCCTCCAGTCCTGCTCCAGCCCTCGCGTGGGGCTCATGGAGCGCAAGGGCTTGCCTTGGCCTTTCCAGTCACTACTGGTGCACTTCCCAGGCTGGGAGGGTGGCAGCTTTTCCCGAAGGCTCTGCCAGCCACATTCTGATGGCTTCCTGGGTCCCCCAAGGTGCAGAGGCTCCCCTGGCTTTGCTCGTTGCTTCTCTGCCCCTCGCATCAGGCCAGGAGGGGAGATCTCCTTTTGGCTTCTCCACGTGTTCTCTGTACGTCTCCTGGGACTGAAGGACCTTGGTGATGGCCCTGCCCGGCTTAGCCCACTGTTAGCTGAGCCCTTCCCAAGGCCTCTGGGGTGCAGGAAGTCCCCTTGGCTCTTCCTCTCCAGGGCCTGTCCTGTACCCCCAGCCTGCCAGGTGGCCCGGCCCCTTTCCAAGTTTGGGGGTTGGCTGGGCTCCCCACGGCTCCTCCAGCTCTTCTCTGAGCGCCAGGGAGGGCTAACAGGCTCCCCTGGCCTCCTCTCTGAGCGGCGGGCTGGGCTTGCCGAGCGTGGGCTCCTGCTGCCTCTCTCCTGCAGCCAGCCAAGGCTGGCAGGGCGCAGGGGCTCCCCACGGGTCCTGCTGACCTTCTCAGGGTGCTGAGCTGGGCTGGGGGAACGCAGGGGCATCTTGGGGTCTCTGCTGCGCTGCTCAAGGTGCCAGGAGAGCCGCTGGCCCTAGGGACATGGGGGAGAGAGAGCAGACAGTCCTCTTAAAAAACAAATAAATGCCAGTGAGTGGGAAGAAGATAGGATTAGGCTGGGAGACAGTTTGATTGAGTAGTTCCCCAGATGCATCCCCGTATATGGAGCCAGCCCATATTGAACAGAACCTCCTTGCACCCAAAGGGTGAAAGGTCCCAGTCATATGTCATTCAAGTCCCAAGAGTCCCAGTCCATGGCAGGGGTAGGGCTGGGAATAGAGGGAAGGGGGAGCAGAGGAATGGAAAAGTAGAAAACAGGAGGAAAACATGGCAGGGAAAAGCAACTTGACTTGGGGAGCTGGGATGGGGTCCCACCAGGCAGAAAAGCCTCACCTCTCTGGGCAGGCTGGGACTGGACTGCCTCCGAACTAGATGGCCTTTGCTGGGTGGCACTGGGGTCTTGCCATCGAGCCGGTCCACACGGCCCTCCTCCAGGGCCTGGAATGCCTCCAGGGTCTCTGATTTCCTGCAGACACACACAGTTTGTCCAGCTGCTGCCAGGCTCAGCTTGGAGGCAGAGTCCCTGCAGACCCTGTTCCACCTAAGCCTGACCCCATAGACCTCTGCCTGTCCCCAGACACTGTGTGTGCTGTAGCCTCTTTCTGTCCCCATTGCTTCAACTACCCCAGCTTTCGTGTCCTGCTACCTCACCCATGTCTTCTTCACGCTATTAATTAAGCTTCCCTCCTTCTGGCCCTTCTCATCCCACCCACCTGTCCAGGATACTTTCCTGGTCCTCCAGCCCTGTGCTGGAGCCACTCTTGCTTCTCCAGCAGAGACCCAACCAGTGCTGGGTACTTCTTGGCCTTTCCTGAGCAGCTACCTACAGTGGGCCCTGGATCCCTGGGGAGCCTCTGCTGCTGGGAGCAGGGACCACATCTTTCCTTCCCATTTTCCATAGCCTGCCTTGCTCTGCAGCACATCCTGCAGCTTCCAGGAGGTGGCTGTGAGGGTGAGGAGGATGGGCTGCTCCCTCCACTTCCAGTGAAGGTATTCTAGTGGCCTCAGCTGCCTGCATGCTGCCGAGGAGGGAGCTCCCCAGGCCAGCAGGTGCTGAGCCTAAACCCAACCCAAGGGAAATATCAGCACAGCTTAAAGCTGAGCTTTGGGATCTAGTCCTGGTGTCTCCCTGAGGCACGGAGGCAGGGGCCCTCAGACAGCATACAGGGGTGATTCCCCCCACCTCTGACCACTCTGGAGCCCTCTTTGCTTCTCACCTGCGCTCGCAGCCAAAGATCCTCTCCACCTCCACCCTGCCGGGGCTGAGCGTGCGGGAGCCGCAGCGCTCAACAGCATCCCGCTGGTTGAGGCGCTTGGGCCTGGGCAGGTCTGCCAGCACCGTGTACTCCTGCCTCTCCAGCCCGTGCCACCCTTCTGTGCCCCCACTGCCGGGGTGCCCGCGGGGCTCCCGATGCCGAGAGCCAGCGAGGTGCCCACCACCAGCCAGCGGGTCACCGCGGGCCAGCGAGGAGGCAGGGGTGGCACGCGGCGGGGTGGAAGCCCTGGGAGGGTCGCTTCTCTGGTGCTTCGGCCAGCTCTCCTCGGGCTTCTGGCTGGCTGGCCGGTGCTCTGGGACGGGGAGAAGGCCGTTACTGGGGGAGGCACGAGCAACGCGGGATGCCACCACGTCCACAGCAAAGCAGGTCTTCGGAGGAGAGCTAGAAACGGTCCAGGAGGGCAGAGATAAAACGCAGACTGCCTCCAGGAAAGGTAGGAGCAGTGGGGCATAGCACTACGAGCCAAGGACACACCAAACCATGCAGACAGAGAACACCCAAGAGATCCACAGTTTGTGATCAGTGCACATAGAGATGCCATCTCAGGGACTCTGGGCCTCGTCCCTTTGCATGGTGCCCAAAGTCTACCTCCTGGGACCAGAACTGGATAAAGAGATGCTAAATCTAAACAGAGATCTGCTGTGAACCTCAGAAATCCCCAGATGGAAAGCAAATCAGAAGGAGGACTTCACACAGGAGCAAACCAAGTGTACCTGCTTTCATCAGGCAGATCTCTTTCCTAAAGCCCTGGGTCTCGGTTTTCACCCAAGATCCAGAGGGAACAGATGGAGCCCACCTGGGTCTGTCTGCCTGTGGGGCTCGGGGCTGCACCTCCTCCTTGTGGCACACGTAGCTCATCATGTCCCGTTTGCCTGATGCCAAAGTGTTGTCCCACAGCCGGGTCATTTCCCCGTCCTGGGAGACAAGACAGGGCAGATTTCTGCCATGGGGACCAATAGCTTTTGTGGGTTGGAAGGAGGTAAGAGCTTATATGAGAAGTTACAGTCCATTCAGCCCAAAGCTGCTGGTAAAAAGGAGCCAGGAGAGGAGCTGAGTGAGCACAAGATGACCCCAGCCCAACAGCAATAGGCACAGTGAGAAACAACACAGGAAAGTCCTCTTGAGGGGATCCAAGAGTGAAACTCATGTGCTTTTTATGGGGAGAGCCTCCTCTGCGGGGACTGAGGGTCTCAGCTGACGCACCCCTGCATCTCAGGACCTTCTGAATCTGCCCAGCAGAAGTGGTATTGAAGGGCTGAGGGGGCTGGGGAGAACAAACTAACCCAAACCACCAGAGATCCCCATCTCACCCTGGCAAGCACGGAGTTGGCTTCGGCACAGGCGCTGGGGTTGGTGCCAGTTTCTCTGTGGTCACCCTCAGCTCCGGGGCTGAGCGGGGGACATCCCCTGCTCTCGTGCCAGCTGTGGGGCAGGGAGAGAGGACACCTGATGGTCAGCACAGCCCACAGAGCTCAGAGGTGGATGGCAGTGTGGCAGCCTAAGCCGCAGCAGCTCTCTCTCTGCTGGATGGGCAAAGGTTGGCAGAGCCCATCCTGGGACCACCAGCTTTACTCTGGAGGCAATAAGGAGGAAGGAGACTCTGCTGTCCCCCTGACCTCTCCTGGGACAGCCAAGAAGAACCCAGTTAGCAGGCATGGTGTGGGGGTTGCTCAGCTCTTTTTCCCCAGGCACTGCTCTACAGAGCATGAGGGAGAAGGCACTTGATTTTCCTCTGCCTGGCTTCCCCTCTCCCTCCTCTGTTCTTTCCCCCATGGGGGCTTGCTGGAGCAGGGCAGCTTCTGGCTGGTACTCACCTCTCTGTCCCCTCCACTGGGCCCACGCTCACGTATACCTCGCACTGTGGGGCTAAAATATGGAGGGCATCCCAGGGCCTCCCTGGGTCTGCATCACCGCTAGCATCACGCTCCGAGACCTCCACAGCATGCTCCTGTGAGGAAGAAGAGGGTACAAGGGTGCCGTCAGCGTGCTGAGGAGGAGGAGGAAGGCTGCCTGTCAGAAACGCTAGCTTCTTCGACCTCTTCCCAGAGTAGCCTGGCCTCCAGGGCTCTTGATGCCTCTCCCAGTCCTTAAGTCTCCTGCTTAAGGAGGTCAAGAGAGGCCCTGCACTCTCCTATTCGATGGTGAAAGCTGCAGGCATCCCAGAGATAGCAGGTGTGGCTCAGGGCAACTGCCTCCTCACATCAGCGTAGATGCTGCTGGCAGCTGCGCTCCCTCGCCACCCGCAGAGCTTGGGGAGAGCCAATGGAGCCAAGAGGGAGGGAGGTTTTTGCAGAGAAGGCTGTAGCCCCAGCCCCTGCCTCCCTCTGTCAGAGCTTGCAGGCATCTCAGCATCCTCCTCAGCTCCATTACCTGCGGGGTTTAGGAGCAGCAGTGGGGGAGGCTCTGGGGAGCCTGCTGCCTGCACTCCTTCTCTCCAGTGTCTCACCCGTGCAGGCATTTGCTCAGAAGTGACAGCTTTGAGCAGATCATAGGCAAAGGGCTGAGGTAACCTTAGAGGGCCCGAGGCCAGGGGGAGAGAGGGGGAGAGGGCAAGAAAGAGAGAGGGAGGCTCATTACTATTTCATCATCCCAGGCCAGTCGCTCCTGAAGGACAGTGAACAACACGAAACCCTCCGTGAACATGAAACCAGCTGTCACCCAGTCAGAGGCAGCCAAGCAGCTTCTGCGTCCAGCCCTGCACCAAAGGAGCCTCTTATCCTGACGTATCTGGAGTCCAAAGTCCCAGGAGATTTATTCCCATCCTGTCGTCCCCTCCAGGAATAGCTCACTGCCGCTGCCCTGGACACAGGACTCAGCCCCAGCCCTAAGCTGACAGCGGGGGGCCACAGAGACATCCACCAGGACCATATTTTAGGTGAGGCAGGCTGTAAATGCCAGCAGGCACCAAGCATAGATTATCCAGGGGGAGTCCCTGCTCTGCCAGATCGCCCTTCCCTCACTGTAGCTTGGCATCTGCAGCACCTCTGCTCTCTCTTCCAGGATCTATCAGGCCCCTCACAGCCAGTGCCCATGTCTTTCTTGCTAAGGTTACTCCCACCTCTGGCCTGGGCACAGTTAGATGATGGATTGCCATTCCTGGGAAGACTTTCCTCATGCAGCTTTCCCTCAAAGACGTCTAGAAAGCCTGTCTGAGCCTTTGTCTTAGGGATTTCCATCTCTACAAAGGCACAGGGAGTCCCAACAAGCAACAAAGGGGCCCTTAATGAAGTATTCATAGCCTCAAGGAGCTCACCTGGACGGTGTGCTGGTGAGCCCTTGCGGCTCGGAAGCAGTGCTGGCATAGGCTCTTTGCAAATATGTTGGCTTCAAAGTTCATGCAGGGAACATCATCTACTGAACCAGGCATCGTCCATAGCAGGGGGGAAGATCTTTGGCTGATGGGTGGCTGTCAGGGGGCAGCCAGGAGGCAAAGGAGGAAAGAACAGCAGCAGAAGACCAAAGTTTAGGGTCCCCCAGCCTCAGACTCCTGTGGAAAGCAGGAATGTTATTCCCAGACTGAAGACTGTTGCTCTCAGCTGGCAATACAGGAATCAAAGGACATCCAGGAGCAAGGGGATGAGTATGATCCATATTGTTATAGACAATAGAAAGGTATGCTCCAGCAGGGATCTCTATTAGAAAGGGGCACTGCACTGCACCCTCAAATGACTGCTGATATCCACCACTTTGGGAGTCCCTGCAAGCAGAGGGAATGATGCTCAAATCCTGCTGTTTTGCTAGATGGAAGTTTTCTTCTTCCAAGCTCTCTTAAAAGGCACAAAAAAGGAAGCCTCTCTTCTTGACTATGTTGCTTATAAGCAGTTTAGGAAAATTGGAAACCCACTGAGACTCTTCCTAAATTTGTTGACCCCACTAAAATTTCTGGGACCTGTAGGTCTGTCGATTGCAAAACTCTGAAGGGCAAGAAGCACTGCTACCACAACAGCTGAACCCCACACTGCTGTCCTGGCTTTCCACAAGCATCCTGCCCACCTCCCATCATCACCTCCTCTGAGAGCAAGTCCTTGGACCTGAGGCTGTGAACTATGCTGAGGGGGCTCTGTTTCATTTGTCCAGAGGAGGCACCAAGAGAAAGACAGGAAATCCCTGTGGGATGAGTCCAGCATACCTGATGTAAGCATGTGATTGCTCCCCTAAACATGGACACTTGAGTTGGAGCAGCTGATCAAGGCAAGGGCTGCTCCTGGGCCAACTGTCAATGCCAAACCCAAGCTATAATTGATTCATTTTTTTGGTCAGGGCTCTCATTTGCAATCCAAGTCGCAGTACTGCCTACCTCGCAGCCTCTCTCCTTGCACTGGGGTGTGTTTCTTGACTCTGGACATTCACATCAAATGCCAGATAGGACCCTAAGCACACACCTGCCAGGGGTGCAGCACGAAACACCCCAACACCGCTGCCCACCCCTGCCCACGCCGTGCCACCCGTGGCTGGAGCCCGTGGCACCCCACTACTGCCTGATGGGCAAATCATTGCTCCACAGCATCCCTTGGGGCCCTACTGCCAGGATAACGCCGTGGCCCCCAGGGTCTCTGGCACGCATGTAAGCATGCGGCCACCCGCGCTCAGCGCTCCCGGTGCCTCCCAGTCCCTCCCAGTCCCTCCCAGTCCCCCCAGTACCTCACGCTCCCCACGGCTCCCCGCACTCGCCGCGCGCCGAGCTCCCCCCGCAATGAAGCTCGCCCATGGGAACCACGGGGATGACCCGCCCCCTCCCCTCTCATTGGCTGTCACCCAACACTGATTTGAATATCGGCCTCTGATTGGCTGAGGCAGACCCAGGACTATGGCGCCCAGGGGTGCTCACCCACGTGTCGGTAGCAGCGGGTGGCCGATCGACCCGAGCCGGCTCGGCCGGGCACGGGGAGGGGGGCACCGGGCTGCGGCTCAGCCCCCTCGCCTTGTGCCCTCATACCTCAGCCTCTTCCCTGCCCTTCCCCTCGGCTGTACCTACCCAGGCAGCACCTGCATCACTGCATCCCAGAGGTATAACCCTAGGAGTTGTTAACCTGAACCCAAATCATCTGCAAGCATCATCTGCAAGCACCGAGACAGCCAAACGTCACCGTGTCCCCCAGCACAGGAGCTGCTACCCACGGTACTCCCCAGAAAGCTCTGTCTAACCTGGACTTTACCCGCCGAGCACAAGCCTTGCGCGAGCCTTGCTATGCCTAGTGAAAGGTACTTCACATCTAGAAGGGCAGTGAGGCTAGGGAGGGCTCTGGAGCACAGGTGTGCTGAGGAGCAGCTGAGCGCACTGGGGTTGGGTAGTGTGGAGAAGAGGAGGCTCAGGGGAGACCTTAGCTCTCTCTCTAGAACTCCCTGAAAGGAGGTTGGAGTGAGCTGGGGGTAGGTCTCTTCTCCAGGGTTAACAGGGAGAGGACAAAGGGAAATGGCTTCACGTTGCACCAGGAGAGGTTTAGATTCAATATAAGGAGAAATTTCTTCCCTGCAAGGGTTAAGTCTTGTCCCAGGCTGCCCAAGGAGGTGCTGGAGTCACCATCCCTGGAGAGGTTTAAGAAACATTTAGATGCTCTTCTTAGGGCTATGGTTTAGTGGCATGGGGGTGATAGGTATGGTTGCACTTGATGATCTTAGAGGTCTCTTCCAACCTTAATAATTCTGTGATTCTCTCCTCCATGGCTCCTGCTACAATTCCACTTCCTTCTCTTCCCAGTACTGGAGAGCATTTAAAAAAAGTTTAATTTCTACTTTTTGTTTACCCATTGAAGGCAGTTTGCAATCTACTCTTCAAACCTGTCTTTCCCAGAAAACCTTAGTTATTCAGCTCTGTTAGACTCCCAAAATTGCTGTCACTCTGCCTGTAACATTTTTTCCCAGTTCATTTCTGGAATACAATGCTGGAAGAAGCAGTGGGGCTGGACTGGGTACAGCCTCCAGCTTGATATGCTTCTGAAGAGCAATATACACAGCACACCAATTATCACAGAATCATTAAGGCTGGAAGAGACCTCCAACATCATCAAGTCCAACCATACCTAGCACTCCCATGCCACTAAACCATGGCCTTAAGGAGAGCATCTCCACATTTCTTAACCCCCTGCAGAGATGGTGACTCCAGCACCTCCCTGGGCAGCCTGGGCCAAGACTTAACAACCCTTTCAGGGAAGAAATTTTTCCTTATATCTAATCTTATATCACACAGCTCACACACACACTGCAATCATGACTCCTTTGCGCTGCACTCCACTTTTATCCCAGCTGGCTGACCTCTCTGCCTCCCAGGCTGGTTTTGATCCTCTGTAATCCCAATGATATTTCTGTGCATGCATGGGTGCAGAATTGCAGTCTAGCCAGCAAAAGCCACCATGCATGGAAACCCAGAGTGGCAGCCACGTCAAAGCCTTGCATCTCTCCGTGCCAGCCTGAGCTGCAGAGCCAAGCGTGAAAAGCCTGGCACAGGCTGTGGAAGGGAGCTGCTGCTCTCTGCTTTTCCTTTTTGGAGCAGTGGTACCTTATATTGGGAAGCAGCCTCCTCCTCAACAGCTGGAACTTTTCGTAAGCAACTGGCAAGGGGGGGGGAAACCAAACAAAAATATTCATATCCATCCGGAAAACAAAGGGAAGCAGCACAAGAGAATGTGAAGCCACAGCCTGGGATGAACTGTGATGTGTCTGGCAAACACTTCATGCACTAAACTTGCAGAGGGGGAGCTCATATCCTTGATCCAATGTATCCTGGGGTAGCCTCACTGCACCCCCTGTGCATCACAGACACAGCAGGCTAGGGCTGAGCCAGTCATTTACATGACAAAATAAAGCTGTCATCGATCAAATCAAGACATCAATAGTGCAGCAAACAATCCTGAGGGTTTGTGCCATATAGGACTGAACAGTTCTGGGCTCTGTTTTTCCATACGCTTTTCTTTTCTTTCTTCCTTTCTCTTTCTTTCTTTCTTTCTTTATTTCAATGCAAAACCCCACAGCTTCCATCAGGAACTGAAAGCTTTCAGAGCTTGGAAGAGGCTGTTAGGAGATTTCAGCTGACACCTGACAAAAGCTCAGAAGTTTTAAGGAAAGGGAAACAGCAAACTAAACCAGAGATTCTTCTAAATCACCTGGTAGCAAAATCACCAACACTACAGTGCTATTGAGGTCACGCTTCATGTCCCATCAGGATCAGAACGAGATTATCCAGTGCTGTCCCAGCCACTGTGCTAGACTCTCTACAGGCTGTGGAAGGCAACCCAGCTCACAGATCACCCTCCTCACTGGAGCAGATTCCACATAGACTCTTTATGTTTCCCTTACAGTGGCCACCCCAGCTCCAGAGCAAACTCCCAGGGTAGGGAAGTGCAAGTCACCTTCTGCCCATGGTCACTCCACAAAGCACTCTGTCCCAGAGAGAAGGGAAAGCTGCTGTATGACCCAGACTTAGGGTGCCACAGTGTCCTCCAGCTTGGAGCTGCAGTCCCCTTGGGTGCAGTACACCCCTCTAAACAGGACTGCCCTCTTCTCTCCTATCAAATCCAACTATAGAACGGTTCCAGAGCATGGAATTCCCAAAGCAGAACACGACACACTGCGCTCCACATACAGCACCTCTTGGGATGCTTTGCATGAGATGCAGTCCAGCAGCAGACTTGTAGCCATGCCTTCAAGTTGTGTTTTTGCAGCTCTGAAGCACCCAACAGCCCAATGTGAGACAAGGTAGGTAAGGTCGTGCACTAAACCCCATGAGCTTTCTGGAGTGGCTTTCAAGGCAGTGTACAAGAACTATTTTGGAGGTGAGGAAACCGCACACTGCTCTTCCATGATGTCACTTGAGGTTATTCAGCGTTGCCATGCAAGAACCCAGCCCAGCATGGGACTTGGAGTCTAAGCACACAAGACACCAGTGGCCCATGGGAGAAGTGTCCACTTCCCCATCATTTTACCTTCTTCAGAAGAGAAAGGGAGAGGCAGGAGGACCCCACTCCTCACCAAGAACATGCACTGCCACCCAGCTCCCTCACCAAGAACATGCTCTAGCAGAAGTTGTGTAGCTGCTGCCAGTGGTGAGCTCACACCCTCCTCCTCCTCACCCCACACTCTGCACACATGCATGTGGGCATGCTCCAAGAAATGATGGAGAGATACATCAGGCTGGTGCTGTTAGCTTTAGCAGCTGCTAGCCATCAGTACTGCTCTGATGTTCCTCCATGAAGCCTCAGGCACTGGTTTACTCGTTCCCCTCCCATTTCTGGCAGGAGGAATCCATGCGCTCACCCGTTGCCAATTTGCTGGTGTGGGTTTTGGCCACACAGGCCTTTGCTTCCTTTGTCCCTTCCCTGCCAGTACACATGTGGCATGGGGAGGAGGTCTGGCTGACAGAAGAATGGCCACCATCTTCTGCACATACTCCAGGCCAGAGGCCAGCATGCTGCCTAGGCTCACTCTCCTCCTCAAGATGATTCACTCCTGGTTTTGCGACCAGTATTGCTCAGCCCCAGCCATGGAAACCTTCTCCCCTGTCTGCTGAAGGCAGCCATGCTAAAAAACATAGACTGAGGTCTCACAAAGCAAGGCAATTAACTGCTGCTGACTGCAGGGCATTAGGGCATTTCATACTCCTCTGAGCTATCACAATTGAGATCAGCATATTCAGCAGCCCATGGAATGAGCCATTCCTGCTCTGGCTGGCTCAGTGTTACCTCAGAAAGAGCTCCTAGCTATTCCCTTTCCCAAGCACCAAGGGATTTCAATATCCAAGGCAATCACCTCCCCCCTTTCCAGCTTGTCCTGGTGTTAGCACAGTTGCTGTTATGCTTCAAATAAGTCACAAAGGGTTTTGTTGTTTTTTCTTATCCAAATGACTTCATAAAGATTTATTCACAAAGTTACCAAATTTCACTTGGCACAGGTACCAAACAAAAGTACTCCTGTCTCCAGGTGTGGCACTGGAGAAGAAACACATGAGATAAGATGACACCATGTCTCCATGGAAAAAGGATTTACTGCACGGCAGGAATGCCAGGGTGCTGAGGCATGAGTGGAAGCAGAGCTCTTCCAAGCCTCATAAACTGCTCTGACAAGCTGCCTGTTGCACTCTGCCCCAGATCCTCTCCTTTGATAAAGTCAAATATCAGCTCTGGAAAGGGAGGCCCAAGGAAGGAAGGGTTACACCAAATAGAGAGTGTGACCTCCAGCAGGAGTTTTTAGAGACTCCATGGACACTTAGCTGGAGATGGCTGCCGAAATAAGTGGGTAGACTGTCTAGCCATCCTGGCCAGGTAAACAAGGCCTTTGCCCACAAGGAAAGAGCTCCAGAGAGCAGCTGGCCAGATGTGGAGCCCTGTTGGCAGCTGCTGGGCTGAGCACAGTTTCTCTGTCAATCCTGGTCTCTGCCCATCTTGCCTGTCAGCCTCCGGCGCTGAGTCTTAGTTGTTTTCCCTGTGCTGGACTTCTGGCTTTTCCTGCCTGGGCCTTGCCCATGCTGAGCTCTCTTCCTTTTCACCTTTTTCTTGCTATGCATGTGCAGCGTGGCAGTAAGAGCAGAGATCCTGTGAGGGCAGGAAGAGAGAGGTGTCTGAGGCTGCAGGAGCAAGGCAGCACCATCACAACAGCAGGCCCAGCAGGAATGGATGCCAAGCCCCAGAGGAACTCCCCTTTGCTGAGCATCATCCTGTCAGGGCTGGAAACCTGAAGCTGTGATAACAACCAACAGGAATGTTGTGAGCAGCAGGCTGCTCAGCCACCAGAGGTAAAGCACTCTTCACATCCCAAAGCTTTAAGCTTTAGGTGCTTCAAGCCTAGTGACAAAACCTGCAATACTTTCTTCCCTGCAGCATCTGCAAGAAGAATGACAATGTGAACACTTCAGAACAAAGCCTGGTATGAGCTGCATCCTCCTCCTGCTGCTGTCACCAGGGATCAATGCAAGGAGCAATGGAGCACCACAGGCAGCCTTGTTCTCTGCCAGTGCCCTCTGCTGGCTCCTGCCCACCAGCCTGGAGGAAGCACAGCATTGCCTCCTGATCAGCTCACACAGCCTAGCAGCAAAGAGCTGAACAACTTTATACATACTTTTCAGACAGGAAGGGGTTTCTGGCCTTCTTGGGCATTGTCCTTACAGGCTTGTTCACCACCTCTTCCCCTTTCTCTTCTTCTGATCCATCACTTTTTCCCTTAGAAAGGAAGGAAAAGAATCCTTATAGACACATGAAAAGCAGCCAGTTTGGGGATTCCAGTGTTTCTGCTGTCTTCCTGATTTTGTCCTGTTTTGTGAAGCATGGAGTCATGGATGAAGTTGTTTTTAATTTTCCACACCCTTTGCTGTCCAAATGTCAAGATTACTTATCTCTCAAAAAAAGGCAACCAGTAATCCACCCTAAGATCCAAAAAGTTCAGCATAATCTTAATGGCCATACAAGTGAAGTCTAAACTATGAACTGAAGGCTTCAGCTTGTAATTCTTCCCGCACAGGACACAGGAAAAGGAGGTTGAGGATAGGCCATGCAAAGCCTGAAATCTTGCTGCCTGTGTTGTACTGGCTTTTAGAATGTTACATTCTGCCCATCCAGCTCTGTGACACCTTGCTCTTACACAAGGTCAGCTGAGGCTAGCAAAGGATTCCAGGGATGTTTGGAGTGAGCAGTTCACATAGGACATTTAGAGGGCCAACATGAATTGAGGAGGAATGTGAAAGTTAGGAGTTTCCCTTTTCTTTCTTTCTTCCAGCAAGCTGCAAGTCTTTGGGCATATTGAGGGAGTACTAGCCCTACATAGCCATCCCCCAAGAACCTTCATGGCTCATATAACCAGAAGAGCAGCAAGAGACTTTACCACAGGGGTGGTCAGCCCCAGCTGGCGTGCCCCTGAGAGGTCCAGGTCACTGATGGTGGTGACTGTCACAATGTGGTTTGGGTGGTCGATGTTCACAGATTCCGTTTGGGATGTTACCAAGTGCTCCAGCTCATCAGCCTCTTCTGGGGAGACAAGAAATTCTGCATGCAAAGGGCCCCACTTTTCACCAGGTACAGCTGCTTGTTCCTGTACTCCCAAGCTGAGGTGGGAGATCAAGCCTCTGCATGCAGTGTTAAAGGGCAGAGGGGCTTGAACACGAGCACTACAAGCACAAAGGGCAAGCTGCCTCTCCCAGCAGAGGAGACCTGGGAACACCTCGGAGATGTCCTCCTGCTTGTTCCTTTCTGTATAACCCGCTCGACTCCCCTTCCTGGGGACAGCAGGCTGAGGGGGTGACCGCTCAGACCGCTGCCTGTCTTCCCAGAGGGACACGCGAGGAGCCGATCCCGTGGGGCGATGTGCGAGCATCCCTGCTCCAGCTCCCATCAGCCCAGCCAAAGGTGTCAGACCAGGGGCTCCCACCTCCCGCCCCTCCCGCTGCCGGGGGCCCAGCACGTACCGAGCGCCTCCTCCCTCTCGCTCAACATCTTCAGGTACTCCTGGTGCCGCTGAAGGACGGAAACAAACTCACTTGCGGCGCCTCTGCTGCTCCAGCTGCCTGCCGCCCGCCCCCCGCCCGGGCCGGCCCTCAAGACCCCTCCTGCTCCGCAGCGTGCCCTGCTCCCAGCCCTCCATGGACCCTTCTCCCAGCGAGGGCCAGCTAGTGTGCCAGGGAGGGTTACCTCCTCCTTCATCTTCCTCTGCTCCTCCTTCAGCTTCCGCTTGATCTCTTCCAGCGCTGCCTTCCTCCGCTCCACCTTCCGCTTGTGGAAGCCGGTTAGGTACTCCCTGCCGCCGGCAACATACAAACAACCCCCAGCCAGCTTTCAGCCATCCTCTCACCGGGGATGCCTTCTCATCCCCGCCCCGCAGCCCGCCCGGCTTCACCTCCGCTTCTGCTCGTCGAAAGTCAGCACCAGATGCCCGCCACGGCTGCTCGGACCCTTCTTCTTGCGGCCCATGGCGCTAACACGCTGCTGCTGCTGCTGCTACTGTCACCGCCTCTGCCCGCCCCTTCCGCTGCCGCGGGGTGGGCAGGGGCGGCACTATCGCGCCCGCCGCGTTGTGATGCTGGTACCCGTGCCGGATGGAGGGAATTGGGGTTTGAGCTTCCTTGTGAGGGCTCAAGCGGAAGGTCCTTGTTGGTTGAGCCGATGTTGGGCTGAAGGAGGGTGTGGGGGAACCCCGAGCAACAGCGGCTGTGGGCTGCGGGGTGGGAGGGAGGACACGGCACTGCCACTGCCATGGCTGCGAGGTGGCATCAGGTCCTCTTGTCCTAGCGGTGTGGGAGACCTGTGCGAGTTCCCTCGTCTGTTCCTGAGGCGCTGTCACCTCCCAAGGTGGGGCAAGAGAGAGAAGCTACCATCGTGGACCTTGCAGTGTCTGTTCCCAGCTGTAGCATCTGTCTTGGGGTAGGCAGGGGTTTTCTTCAGGTTTGGATACATCCAGCTCGTACTCCATGAGGGGAGCTGGAGGAGAGGACTGCTATGTCCTAGAAGAAGGCTTTTAATGGCACTGCCTTGTGCGGCTGGCAGGTCACCCAATCTCTCACCCTGAGGATGGCCCTGCCACTCCTCTGAGGCTTTAACATCTGCATCCTTGTATTAAAGGTGGCTCCTCCAAATAGTTAACACATTAATTTCTTCAATAGAAGTCTGAGAGTTTATTTCAAGCTATTTTCATTGCTTGTGTCAGTGGCACATGTGCTGCTCCTCTTGGCTGGGGAGACAAGGGTGGGGATGGGTTTTGGCTCTGACACTTGAGTCTTGCAAGATGCTGGAGCTGAACAAACAGCCATGCTTTCTGTACTCAGTCACAGAATCACAAAGGTTGGGAGAGACCTCTAGGATCATCAAGTCCAACCATACCTATCACCCCCATGCCACTAAACCATGGCCCTAAGTAGAGCATCTACATGTTCCTTAAACCCCTCCAGGGATGGTGACTCCAGCACCTCCCTGGGCAGCCTGGGCCAAGATTTAACAACCCTTGCAGGGAAGAAATTCCTCCTTATATATAATCTAAACCTCCCCTGCTACAACTTGAAGCCATTTCCTCTCATCCTCTCCCTGCTAACCCTGGAGAAGAGACCTATCCCCATCTCACTCCAACCTCCTGTCAGGGAGCTGTAGAGAGAGCTAAGGTCTCCCCTGAGCCTCCTCTTCTCCACACTACCCAACCCCAGTGCCCTCAGCTGCTCCTCAGCACACTTGTGCTCCAGAGCCCTCCCTAGCCTCCTTGCCCTTCTCTGCACACACTCCAATGCCTCTGGGTCCTTCTTGGCCTGAGGGGCCCAAAACTGACCCCAGTATTCTAGGTGTGGTCTCACCAGCACTTAGTACAAGGGGATGATCATTTCTCTGCTCCTACTGGTACCAGCATGAGGAGATGGTGGCATTAGGACTTCCCATGTTCTTGTCTCCTGGCTTGAGTGACTTTGGCTGAGCTCTCGAACCTTTCTTGCCCTCCCGTTGTCACCTTACAAATGGATGTAATGCTTGTGTCATGGCCAGCTGACTTTGGTGGAAGGTCCCGCAGTGCCGTAAGGGGCAGCTAAAGCCATCTCCCCCAGCCCACAGAGTGTGACACAGTGCCCTAACACAGCCTCCCAGCTGCTCCACCAGAGCTGCCTTGCCTTTATCAGCTCTCCTACTGCTTGTGCTCTTTTCCTGGCCTGTCCTTTCACCAGCAGAAATGCGGAAAAACCAGTTCTGTGGTTAATTGCCGCACTTCCCTCCACGCCCATGGGGCAGGTCTGCTCCTCACTCCCGGGCTGGGTGCACTTCAGCCTCCAGCCTCTTTGCCCCTGCCTGTGCGCAGGCGGCTCAGGTGCTCTGTCAAAGCCTCCACAGTCCTTCCACCAACCTTACTTCTTCTGCCTTCCCCTTTTCCTTCTGCCACAGCTTCTGTCTCTCTGGTGGCTCCTTCTCTCTTGGGCAACCCACTAGGTTGGTGTGCAGGTGCAGAAGGCATAGGCAGCTAGCTGCCCTCCTGGCCCTGCCCTGTCCTGCCCTGCCTGGGGGAAGAACATTCCGAGGGGATGGCTGGAGGCAACGAGAGGATCATGAAGGCCCTGAAGGAGGTGTGGAGAAGAGCAGAAAACTCTTTGTGTGCAGACTGCAGGAAGCCAGGTGAGTCCCCAAGGGCTGCTAGAGGGAAGTCAGGTGAGTCCCTGAGGTCTGCTAGAAGAGTTGCAGCTGGGTCTGGTGTCTAGCAGCTGTTTGGTGCTGGCTATCTGGACTGTATAGGAGGCTGGGCTTGAGAGGAAGGAGAGGTATTGCTCTGTACATTTGCTTCCTCTCCCTGGAGGTGAGCTGAAAAGGGAGAAGGAAGGAGATGCTGCCACAGCACCGGTGGGAAGAAGGACAGGGATGTGGTAATGCCAGATGAGCAGAGGCTGTGTAACTGCAGCACTGTGGCTTGTAGTCATGTCAGATCTCAAATACAAATCAAGGTCATGCCCAGTCAGGACCTAACAGGAAAACTCCCAGTGAAATCCTAACTGTTCCAGAAAGAAGGCGTGATTCAGGAGGGCATTGTCTCCTCTGTGACTCAGCTCTAAACTGACAACCTGCCACAGACACCTCAGAGATTTCTTTTCCTGAAGGGCTTGCCTGATGTCCTCCAAGTGCCGCTAGAAGCACCCATTGTACCCTTCCCAGAAGGGACACAAGGAGTGTAACCACCCAAGCCAACTTAAGACTGGGCTAATTAGTACCATCTCACCTTTTTTAATTCCCCCAGGAAAACTTTCAATTCAAGGCTGCTTTGTCTTCCTGAGCTCGATACCATTGGGAGTTTGTTCTGTTGCACTAAATAGCTCCTGGAGTCCCTTCCCAGAGGTGGTTTCATTTTCATCTTGGGTGACCCTTTACACAAAGGGAATTCTCAGAGCAGTTTGGAGTTTTCCGTGGTTTGATTTAGATTCAGATGAAGTTGTTGAAGCAGGAGGAATGAGGCACTAATAGCTAAGCTTTTTCCTGACTGGTGCCTGTATGTTGGTGCTAATGAATTAATCAGCTCAGATAAAACCATGGTCATGCTGCTCTCTGTTTCTCAGGACTACATTCTCAGCTGAGGCATATCTCCCAGGGGAATTTACCACTTCTAGTCATACCCTTTGTTTAATACCCTCAGGTCCTGACTGGGCATCCTCTACTTTGGGTGTCTTTATATGCCTCAGCTGTTCAGGAATTCACCGCAACATCCCTAGCATCAGCAAAGTCAAATCCCTGAAGATGGACCACTGGGATGATGCTCAGGTGCAGGTGAGATCTTTAGCCCCACTGTGCTATGCTAGGTGGGTTGTGTCTAGGCCATAAGCTAACTGTCCTGGGAAAATCAGTCCTTTGGCCTCACAGAGTTGGGGATTTAATCTACACTTTTGCTATTCATGCTCTGGATACTCAAGCAGAGATAACTCCCTGTAACCCACTGAGAGAGGGAGGATGCACTTACCCTCTGTGTCCTGTTAACTTTATGACAAATGCAGAGCTCTTGCAATGTATCTTGCCAAGGCTCAGGATCTCTGTTGCTCCAGATTGCTCATTTCCCACTTGCCAGCACCATCCAGCCTCACTGTCTCCTCTTGGTTTCAGCAGTCTCAGGAGAAAATCTTGGATAATTCCATGCTCTGAGAAGTTTCCAGATAGAATGTGTTCTCTTGAGAGAAATGGCATTTGTGGGAACTTGGCTTCTCCCCATTACACCCTCTTCAACCCATTCATCTGCAGAGGACTGAAAACATTTTCCAGCCATCCAAAGAAAATAATCTGCATCTTGCTGCTCTTTGTAGAGTCTGGAATGTCCTCCCAGATGGCAGTGCAGAGCTGTTGTTGAAGTTGATCTCCCTGGAGATGTGGGGCATGGCAGCAACTCTGCTGTGGACCCAGCCCCATGGAAGTGGCATTTATGGCACCGATTGATTCAGGTGCAATCAGTGTCACTTCTGAGAGTAGGCCAGGCCTTGAGACCCACCTTACTGTAGCCAGACTTCTCTGGGATGTTGCAGTGGAGGGGAAAGAGAATGCTCCAGTGGAGCTTTCTGTCCTAGGACAGAAGAAAAGGTCCAACATGAGTTTGCATCGAAGGGAAGAGATTAACTCTCTGTCTAACTCTGCAGTTTCTGGCCAAGCATGGGAATGCTGTGACTAAAGCCATATATGAAGCTCACATCCCCATTTACTATTACCAGCCAACCTACAATGACTGCCAGTAAGTTGCTGCACACAGAAGAGAAGGGGGAAGGGCAGTTCTGTGCCTCTTTAACTTGTTTCTGAGCTAGCTGTCACCTGTCTCCCAGAGTGCTGAGAGAACAGTGGATCCGAGCCAAGTACGAACGCCGAGAGTTCACCGAGCCAGGGAAGCAGCTGCCCTACTCTGATGGTAAGAGCAGAGCACAGCACCAAAAAACCCTCTGCACGAAGCTTTCCAGCACCAGGACGAGAAAGCTCCTAGTGTCAGTGTTGCAAATCCTTTAAGTACTCCTGAGAACCCAACTGGTACCTGCAAGGCTTTATTTGGAGGGGGTGTGTGTGTGGAGGGTGTGTGTTTAAACTGTGGGCAGTGTAGGTTGGTGCTGCCATCAATTGCTTCCAGGCTTGGTATTATCAGCCTTTTTTCTGAAGGCATTTGAAGTCCTGCTGGAGCCAAACCTCTACAGGAAGGAATTGCTGTCCTGCTGAATGCCACCCCCTCCAAACATGGCAATTGGCTTTGAAATGTCACACAAAGTGCTGGAGCCCAAGGGCCTGCAGAGAGAGAGTTCTGACCCCCCAGTAAGGTGTGAATCAGGAGTGTGGTGTTCACAGGAGAGAAATGGCTCTCATGCCATCAAAGGCAGTAGTGGGAGTCAGACTGGGAGGTGGGAAGCACCTGGGAATGTCTTTTGGTGACCATTTAGCTGGGCTCCAAACCTGGGACTGGAAGGCAGAGGTGAGACCTCTCCTTCTCAAGCACTTGTTCTCAGCATCATGTGCTTTATCCTAGAAGTGTGGCTGGGACCCCAGCTCTCTGATGCCTACTGTGTCTGTGGGGAGATGCTCTTACAAGTGGCCTTTCTGCTCCTAGGGGTGAAGGAAGGCATCCTCTGGAAACGAGGACGAGACAACGGGCAGTTCCTACCCCGCAAGTTCCTCTTGTCTGAGAGAGAGGGATGCCTGAAGTATTTCACCAAGCATGACGTGAGTATGGTGGTCAAGTACCCTGAGTGCATGCTCCAGCCAGGGCAGTGAGCTTATGGAGATCTTTCTGTTTCCTGTGCATGTTTCTGAGGTTGCATTGCTCATCCCAGACCAGGGATAACAGAAACATGTCACTGAGGACAGAGGCTCTGCTTCTACTGTCAGGGAAGCATTTCCCCATGTCCTCCCTTTGAACTTCCCTACACCCTTCCCTGACTGCTGATAAAACAGCTGACCTTTCACTTCACCCATATCCATTTGTTTGGCTGTGTAATCCTGCACCAGGGCTGGAAGCAGCCTCACCCCACTGAGAGCCATGGTTTGGTTGCTTTGGTTAATCCACCTGAAAAGAATAGGTCAAGTGCTAATATACTGTCACAAGGGAGGGGATGGCTTGGGGTAGGGAGGAGCAGGAGATGCCATCCAGAGGGACCTGGACAAACTCGAGAAGTGGATCTGTGTGAGCTTCATGAGGTTCAACAAGGCTAAGTGCAAGGTCATGCCTGTGGGTCAGGGCAGCCCTTGACATCAATACAGGCTAGGGAGTGAAGGGGTTGAGAGTAGCCCTGTGGAGAAGGACTTGAGGTACTGGTGGATGAAAAGCTGGACATGACCTAGCAATGTGCACTCACAGCTCAGAAAGCCAACAGGATCCTTTTCTGCATCAATAGAAGTGTGGCCAGCAGGTTGAGGGAGGTGATTCTGTCCTGATGAGACACCCCAGCTGGAGTACTGCTTCCAGCTCTGGAGTCCTCAGCACAGGAAAGGCATGGACCTGTTTGAGTGGATCCAGAGGAGGCCACAGAAACGATCATAGAATCATAGAATCCTAGACTGGTTTGGGTTGGAAGGGACCTCTGGAGCTCATCTAGTCCAACCCCCCTGCAGTGGCCAGGGACATCCCCAACTAGAGCAGCT
>VWZO01016475.1:0-18990 GCA_013396975.1 Bucco capensis | reverse complement strand
ACTTGGTGATCCTGGGGGTCTTTTCCAGTCTTGGTGATTCTGTGATTCTGAGGTTCACCTGGGCCCACCTCTCCAGCTTGTCCAGGTCCTTCTGGATGACATCTTGCCCCTCCAACTTATCAGCAGCACCCCATAGCTTGGTGTCATCTGCACACTTGCTGATGGTGCACTCAATGCTGCTGCCTGGAGAAGAGAAGGTTATGGGGAGACCTTATTGTGGCCTTCCAGTACTTAAAAGGGAGCTGTAAGATAGATGGGGACAGTCTTTTTATCAAGGCCTGTTGTGACAAGACAATGGGTAAGGGTTTTAAACTAAAAGAGGGCAGATTTAGACAAGATATATGGAAGAAATGTTTTACAGTGAGGGTGGTGAAACACTGGCACAGATTGCCCAGAGAAGTGGTAGATGCCCCATCCCTGGGAACATTCAAGGCCAGACTGGACCTTGAGCAACCTGTCTGGTTGAAGATGTCCAGGCTCATTGCAGGGGAGTTGGACTAGATGACCTTGAAAGGTCTATTTCAACCCAAATTGTTCTCTGTTTCTCTGATTCTAGGAGTGAGCTCTTTCCTTTTAAGGTCAGTTAACCTTTAGACTGGCTCAGCTGTAAAGTCAGATTACTATTAGTGTTTCTCTAGCAGTTCCAGAGTAGGCAACAACTCAAATCTAACTTGGAGAGGCTGAGCCACTGTTTGGGCTCAGGCATTGCAGACAGCAAGGGAAATGAGTGCTACAACAGCTTTGTTGGGAAGGGGCAGTTCCTGCCCTTTAAAACTGTCTGACTCTGCCTTGCACCGCTAAGTCACTAGCTAAGTTCTCCTTCCCACTAGGATTGCTCATGCATGACCAATGCCATCCTGTTTTCAGGCCAAAGAACCCAAAATCAATGTTAAAATAGATGTCATCAATGCTACATTCCAGCCAGTGAAGATTGGGCACCCCAATGGCCTGCAGATCACCTATCTCAAAGACAACAAGACCCGGAATATATTTGTCTACCACGAGAGTGGAAAGGTATCAGGTTTTGGCATCAACCACTGCAAAGCTGTGGAGATGGTTTTGAGAAGCTGTTGCTATGAAATAGTCTGAAGCATGGGTAGGACAGTGTGTGTGTGTGTAGGTACCAGGGTGGGGGTCATGGATCTGTGTTTGTGTGTCTGTGAGAGGGTTTTGCTGCAGGGAGCAGGGCAGAAGCTCTGGCTGAGGTGCCACAGAGGAGGTGCAGATGTGGAACGGGGCAGCCCTGCTGGCTCTGTGTGTGTGTGAGGGAGATGCTGTAGGTGCTGGGGAGGGAGAGCTGGCTGTGTTTGTAGTTAATATAGGGCTGGGTGACTGTAGGTAGCTCCTTGTTGCTCTGGCTAAGCTTTCTGTCTTGTTTTCCATTCTCAGGAGGTAGTGGACTGGTTCAATGCCATTCGTTCCGTGCAGTTCCATTATCTGAAGGTAGCATTTCCCATTGCCAGTGATAATGAGGTAAGGCAGCACAAGAGCACAGTGCTGAGGCTCCTTCTCCTACTCAGTTAGGAGATAAAAGTGCCCTTCAGTTAGTGTTAGAACCCTAGGTACTGAAGTGGAAATTGCAGTGTTTGGATAGAGGGATGAGAAAGTGTGAGTAAAAGGGCCTGTGGTGGCCAGAGAACAAGTGCTCTGCTGTTTCTGGGCCCTTTGGACACAGAAGTGATTCCTGGCTGGGCAGCTGTGCAGACAGGAATTTAAGAGGTGGCTGAATTTGGGGGGATAGAAGGAAGGATTGGGGGCAAAAGCAAAGAGCAAAGCAATGTGGCTGAGTGAATGTTGCCTTTTTGTGTCAGATTAAAAATCGCCTGACAAGAAACTTCCTGAAGGAGGGATACATGGAGAAGACTGGTCCCAAGGTGAGCTGCTGTGGGAGGAAAAAACCTAACAGGGACCTCCCAGAGAGCCCTGTTCTCCTTCCCTCCTTCACTGTTTTTCTCCTGCTGTTTCCCCATTCCCCCCTGACTCTTTAGACACCCATGGGAACAGTGTGTGTGCACCAAGGGAGGGGAGAATGAAAGGAAGGGGAAGGACACGTGTGAAAGTAGCTGAAGCCAGACTCCCTGCTTTCTCCCAGAACACCACATCTCTCTGCATGTATCTGTGTATGCATGACCTTACAGGTATTTAGCATCTAGATTTCTCCTGTCACAGCTCTGGGGTCCTTCAGAGAAGTCCAAAAGTTGGGGAGAGCAGTTGGATCTTAAAAGAAGCCCTGATGCTGATCTCCCCTCCCAGCTCAGAAAGGGCAAGGAGGAGGAGGAGGAGGAGGTTGCTGTTAAGGCAGGGGCTTGGTTTAAGTGGTCAGGCTGAGTTTTGGCTATCCATTCACACTGCAGAGGGCACTGTCCCCTTACACATCTCCCCTCTTCCCTTCACAGCAGAGAGAGGCTTTTAAGAAGCGCTGGTTCACGCTGGATCACCGCAGGCTCATGTACTTCAAGGACCCTTTGGTGAGGGGAGCTCTGAGCTCTGGCAGCTGCAAGGCAACAGTGCTGAGGGCAGGCTCAGGGCACAAGCAGAGTCTTTGCTCTGCAGTAAGAGAGGCTTGTAGGTTCCCCAGCTGCTCTGAAGGGATACTAGCTCTTCCCCTTTCCATCCCTCTTAGCTCATCACCTGCTTTCTGGGTTGGTTTCACTGCCTGCAGACAATGGGAAGGGGGAGGGCAGTGGTGTGAAGGTGGTGATGGGGAGGAAAGTGGAGAGGCAGGAGCAGCAGCTCCTCTCAGACCTCTTGAGATCTATGCTCTTAAATGTTCCTTTCCAGCACTGCCTTTGAGCATAACCTCTGTGCTCATCTGAATTCCCTGAGCACTTTCAAATCTTTTGGCTGCTATATTCCCAGTCCTCAACAATTCTCCTCAAGTCCTTCCATGGACTGCTATAATTCCCTGGTTCTTCTGGGATTCAGTCAATCCCTCTCTTTCCCTCCTGACTTGCAGGATGCTTTTGCTAAGGGTGAGGTATTTGTGGGCAGCAGAGAGAATGGATATAGTGTCCAGAAGGGATTGCCACTGGGGACACAGGGCAACTTCTCCTGGCACTATGGGCTCACTATTGTCACCCCGGACCGGGAATATCTCTTCACCTGTGAGACAGAGTCTGAGCAGCTGGACTGGATCTCAGCCTTCACCAGTGTCATCAACCAGGCCATGACACCACAGGAATATGCAAGTAAGTGCCTGGGGACTGTTTCCTTTTCCTCCTGCCCCTCTGGTTCAGAGTATTGCCCTAATGCATCACCTTTTTTCTTTGCTACAGTTGAAGCCTACTTCAAGTTTAAGTCGTAAGAAAGCATGCAGGAACCTCACTGTGATGACTCTGCCTGGTGAGCTGTCAGGAGATCAACCTCAGAGAAGCTCTTGAAGCACCCTTTGAAGCACTTTTTTCCCCCTTAGATGGTCCATTTAAGCTGCTTCCTTTCAAGTGCAAGACTTTGTGAATCTGAATCCTCCTGCATCCTTGTCACTGTTGAACTACTGTGATCTGCTTGGCTGCTGGCAGGCACTGCCTGTCAATCAGGCCTGGAAAACATGGCACTTGTGTTGGACATGGGGCCTGGCATCACTCCTGCATGGAACTGCAGACAGCCACCTGCCTTCCTGAAGGAAAGAGCTGCCTGGCTGGAGCTCCAGCCCAGCAGGGTGCAGAGGATGCTGAACTAGGAGAGACTGCTCCTTTGCAAGAAATGCCTTCTCTGCTGGTGACAGAGTTGGGAAACATCTAGCTGGTCGATCAGTTAGAGCTGTAGTTGAGAAAGGTCACTTAAAAGATGTAATCTAACAACCAGATGTGAGGCTTTTTTCCTCCTGCTGGGCTTGAGAGGTTTTTCAGGCCACAACAGTGTGCAGACCTTCCTCTGATTGCTACAGAGAAGGTTAACAAATCTGCTCAAAAACAATGAGAGTGCATCCTTGTGTCTCTGTGGCTAATGTGTGTGTGCACACAGAACAAAAAGCAGTGGGAGGTGCAATCCTGCCCTGGGGAAAGTACTGGGGGAATATTCATACCACTGCAGTTCAACTGTCAAACTTGAGGCTCTAGTGAAACCAAAGGAGAGAGGCTGAGCCTGGCAAAGGGCAGCCTATGGTATCTCTGATTCAGACTTTGGAGTGTCTCTTGACTTTTCTAGAGCCTAGGGGATGATGTCTGAGGTTAGCAGTGTGTGGAACTCTGCTTCCTCATTCTCTGTATGTCAAAGGCCTGGCACTTCCATCCTGCCCTGTAACACTACATGTTTATGTATTGTATATTACATACACTGTTTTATGCAGTAGTAGGAAGTCTGGAGGTTCATGTCCTAGTAACAGTTAGCCCTAACCACGAAGTCAACCCATAATTCATGTCTTAAAGGTCATCTCTTCAAGCTCTCCTTGGGGAGCTATGTTTCCCACCCTGGAAGGACCAGCTGGGTTCTGCTGCTGGCTGTGGAACCTGATGTGTCTGCAGTTTTAGCCAGGCAGTGTACGAGTAGACATCTCCTGTGCTAAGGGGAGCTAGCTGGAATTAATGAGGCAACCAGTATTTGAATTAGCTCCTACAGAAATGAATTAAAACATCCCATTGTAATTGATTTTAACTTCCTACATGAGCTGAGCTGCTAAGGCATGAGGTCATTCCTTAAAGAAGGCATAGACAGTCAGAGCAAGGAGCCATGGCTCTTCACTGCATTTCCCAGGGTGTGTGGACTCTGAAGCTTCCCAGCAGAGCCAAATGGGCAAAAGCATGGTCCAAGGGGAGCCCTCTCTGGGCTGAGACCACCACAACCTTTTGGNGTCTCCCATTCCACACTTCTTAAGCTTGGCTATGAGGATATCATGGGAGACAGTTATGAAAGCTTTGCTAAAGTCAAGAAAAACCACATCCACTGCCTTCCCCTCATCTATCCATCTAGTTATGCCATCATAAAAGGCTATCAAATTAGTCAAGCAGGACTTCCCCTTATGGAACCCATGTTGACTACTCGTGATAAGCCTCCTTTCCTCCAAATGCTTGGAGATGGTGCTGTTGTACACAACCCATTGGTCAGGAAGATACTTGGGTCCTACTGCAGCAAGGGTAGTGCTGGTAGGATGCTCCCTGCTCCTGCTTGCTGCTGAGTTACTGCTGCTAGGGATGAGTGGAGGCATTTCACTCAGCCACAAGGAAGCTAACACACCAAGGGTACAAAAGAGTGTAGCTGGAGTAGCCTGAGGATGCCTGTGAGCTAAGAGCAGAGCACCTTTGGTAGTGGCACATCTGTCTACTCTGAAGGCTCTGCAGCTCTCTGTCTGTTTCCAGAGAGACATGAGGCTTGGATGTAGGTGAAGGAAGAGCAGGATAGAGCTAAGTCCAGTTGTGGGCTCCTCAGCTCCAGAAGGCTAGGGAGCTGCTGGAGAGAGTCCAGCACAGGGCCAGCAAGATCCTGAAAGGAGTGGAGCATGTGTCCTAGGAGGACAGGCTGAGAGAGCTGGGTCTCTGCAGCCTGGACAAGAGGAGACTGAGAGGAGACCTCAGCAATGCTTAGAAATATGGGAAGGGTGAGTGTGAGGAGGAGAGAGCCAGGCTCTGCTCCATGGCATCCAATGGTAGGACAAGAGGGAATGGGAGCAAGTTGGACCACAGGAGGTTTAGTATTAACCTGAGGAGGAACTTGTTTGCAGTTCAGGTGCCAGAGCACTGGAGCAAGCTGCCCAGGAGGCTGTGGAGTCTCCTTGTCTGGAGCCATTGCAGAGCTGCCTGGACACATTGCTGTGTGAGCTGGTCTAGGTGATCCTGCTCTGGCAGGGAGGTTGCACTAGATGATCTTTCTAGGGCCCTTCCAAACCCTGGCATACTGGGATACTAAGCACAGGAGGCCAGAGGTGTCATTCAGCAAACGTCCCACTAGAAGGCAATGGTGCCTACCTAACAGCCTTCAGCTCCCTGCTCCGAGGCCAGGCAGCAGATCCTGGAGGGAAGAGGGAAGGAGAGGGAAAGCTTAGAGAAGGAGGATGGTCTTTAGGGAGTAGGAGGAAAGAGGGTGTCTGAAATATCCAGCCCTTTGAGAGCTTGTTCCTGACCAGGGAACAAGGGTGGGACAGGGCCAGGTCAAAAAATGTGAGAAGTCCTAGCATCTGATGGGTTTGCTTGCAAAGGGGGGGGGGGCTACATCCATTGCCTACACTTCAAGGGCCCCTGATGTCTTTGGGAGGGAGTTGGAGATAGGCCCTCTCAGCCTCGGCTAGCTAAGGGCCAAGGAGCTCAGAGTGCTTGCTGCCTGCCTCCTGGGGCAGGTTCAGGGGGAGCAGAGCCCAACTCTCCAGAGCCTGAAAGGACACAGATCTGGGAGAAAGACAACTCCACTTTTCTCTGAGTCTGCAGTTTGTGTAAAGCCCAGTGAATGCTGAAGGAGAAAAAAGCAAAGAGCAGAGACGTTTCCTCCTGGCTGGCAGAGGTTATTTTGCACCTATCAGCCTTGAAAGGGAGGCACATCTCCTCTTCAGCCCATTGGTGGTTAAGAAAAACAGCTGGATAGAGCTTGTGATGGACAAGAGGAACAAGATGGACTGGGAGGCTGGAGGTGAGGAGTAGAATTCTCTGGAGTACCCTATGTCTGCTGAACTCTTGCCATTCTTCCCTCTTGTGTTGAGGCTAGAGGAGGAAAGTGACAAGTCACTGACAACTGACTTGCTCTTGCTTGCCTTCCCCAAAGATGTCCTGTGATCCTTCCCCCATCAGCACAAGCTCTGGAGAGGATCCCGAAGGTGGCAGCTTCTTGGAGGAAAGCACTGGTGGGGGTGAGGGCAGTAGAGTCCTGGGAGGGGAACAGCCTGGTCAGTGTGGGCTGCTGGCTGCAGTGCTACTAGTCCTGTGGCTCACTGGGATGGTGGGAAACATCTCCCCTGTGGCAGGAGCCTCCAGCAGGGTGGCAGGATGCTCGGCAGGTTCCTTGAGAGTCTACATGATCAACCTTTCCCTGACTGACCTGCTGTACCTCTCCACCATTCCCTTCATGGTCTGCACCTGCTTTGCCCATGACTGGTTCTTCAGGGACCTGTGCTGCAGACTTGTTCAGCCTGGATCTCCTCACCATGCATGCCAGCATCTTGCTCCTGACTGCCCTGAGGCTGGAGCAGTACTGGGCAGTGGCCAGGCAGCTGTGGGCCAGGTGAGCCAGCGAGGCTTATGGCAAGGTGGCCAGTGCTGTCCTCTGGCTCCTCTTACTCCTGCTTACTGCTCCCATGATGGCCATGACCCAACTGAGGGAGGGAGGTGACCCCCACAAGCACATCTGCATTCCCATCTGGACACCAGCAGCCTTCCAGCTCTACCAGGCAGTGCTCTTCACTACCAGCACCCTGGTACTCAGTGTGGTGCTGGGCATCGTCTCCACCTGCCAGGCCCAGGAGTACTGCTCCTGGGCACAGGGCTCAGAGCTGCAGGCTGAGGCCTCTACCTCAGNGCTTAGAACATAAGCCTGAGGAGGAAAGCCTGTTTAGTCTGAAGAAGAGGAGATTGAGGGGAGACCTCATTGCTATCTATACCTGAAGGGAGGTTGTAGAGAGGCAGGGACTGGTCTGTTCTCCCTGGTGGAGAGTGATAGGACAAGGGGAAATGGATGGAAATTGCCCCAGGGGAGGTTCAGGTTAGACATTAGGAGGAATTTCTTTGCTGCAAGGGTTGTGAGCCATTGGAACAGGCTGCCCAGGGAGGTGCTTGAGTCCCCATCCCTGGAGGGGTTTAAGAGACAGGTAGATGTTGCATTGGGAGGCATCATTTAGCAGGTTGCTGGGGCTAGGACAAAGGCTGCACTGATGATCTTCAAGGTCCCTTCCAGCTGTAACTGTTCTATGATTCTATGATTCTACCTGCAGGCTCTTCTCCAGGATCTCCACTATATTGGTGGCTTACTGGGCTTGCTTCCTTCCCTTCTGGGCCTGGCAGCTGGCTGGGCTCTACCA
Organism: Bucco capensis; assembly: GCA_013396975.1. Lineage (NCBI taxonomy): Eukaryota > Metazoa > Chordata > Aves > Piciformes > Bucconidae > Bucco > Bucco capensis. The sequence continues at coordinate 11,054 of VWZO01016475.1, read as the reverse complement.
GGCTGAAGGGCTTGGCATTGGCCCTGCTGCCCAGGCCTACCTCAGCTTTGCTGTCACCTGCCTGGCCTACAGCAACAGCTGGGTCATCCCCTTCCTCTACATCCTGCTCAGCAGCAGCTATTACCTGCAGCCCAAATGTGACAGGATGGGCACTGCCCAGCCCCCAGCACCCTCCTGGGAGGCCACAGCTTCTGTCTGACTTTTGGGGAGCTGTTGGGGTCTGTGAGGGAAAGCAAGAGGTGAGCAGCACCCCCAGTTTGGGAACATCTCCCAGCTTCTACCTGGGGTTAAGCTGAGAAATAAAACTGCATCACCTTCCATGCTGGTGTGCAGTGTCTTCTGTCATTGTTATTGCAGTGCCTTCCCCTTCATGCCTTGTCCTCTGCAAGGTTGCTCACCCTCTCCAGCTCAGGGGAGGACACTTGTCTCGGGGATCCTGACTCCATCCTCAGGTCCTTCAGCCCTCGTCTGCCAACCTCCACCTTGTGCAAGGCCCAGGAGTGGGTGGAAAGGAGAAGTCAGCCTAGGTACATCTAAATTATAAGCTGGTGAACACTCAGCACCCCTCACCTCCTCGCTAGCAACGGGCCAAGCCATAACAGTCAGGATAACAATGAGTCACAGCTTGCACAGGACCAGTGAGTCACCACTCCAAGAAGCAGCCAGGCTAGCAGGAGACCTGAATAAGGTATATCCTCTTGTGGTAAAACTCACACTCAGCTTTCTTCCCCTATCTGCCACAAGAAAGGCTTTGAGGAGCCTTGAGAAGAAAGACTCCCAAGTGCAGTTAAAAGACACCCTGAGAGTGCCCTGAAGCACAGCTGGAGGAGGTCAGTGCATGTGCTCAGCTTTCAAGATCAGCCCAGCAGAGGAAGCTGTAAGGGGAGAGCTCCATTGCAGCTCACAGAGGGGCCCCTCAGCAGCACCACATCCCTGCTGAGGTTGAGGAACTCCCCAACCCTCTGGCCCACCAGAGGTGCCTCAGTCTGCCAGACTGTGGCAATGTCACTACATGACCTGGGCCAGGTCTCTTGCCTTAAGGCCATCTAGCCTAATGTGGCTCACTTGCAGGTAGATAAACTCTCTTCTTAGCTCCAGAAATGATGGCCTTAGCCATAGCATGCCATGGGAATCACAGTATCCCAGTATGTCAGGGGTTGGAAGGGCCCTAAAAAGATCATCTAGTGCAACCCCCCTGCCAGAGCAGGAGCACCTAGACCAGCTCACACAGCAATGTGTCCAGGCAGCTCTGCAATGGCTCCAGACAAGGAGACTCCACAGCCTCCTGGGCAGCCTGGGCCAGTGCTCTGGCACCTGAACTGCAAACAAGTTCCTCCTCGGGTTAATACTAAACCTCCTGTGCTCCAGCTTGCTCCCATTGCCTCTTGTCCTACCATTGGATGCCATTGAGCAGAGCCTGGCTCTCTCCTCCTGACACTCACCCTTAACATATTTCTAAGCATTGCTGAGGTCTCCTCTCAGTCTCCTCTTGTCCAGGCTGAAGAGACCCAGCTCTCTCAGCCTGTCCTCCTAGGGCACATGCTCCACTCCTTTCAGGATCTTGCTGGCCCTGTGCTGGACTCTCTCCAGCAGCTCCCTATCCTTCTGGAGCTGAGGGGCCCACAACTGGACACAGCATTCCAGGGGAGGCCTCCCCAGGGCACAGGAGAGGGGAGAAGAACCTCTCTGGCTCTGCTGGCCACGCTCCTCTTAATGCATCCTAGGATGCCATTGGCCTCTTGGCCACAAGGGCACATTGCTGCCTCATGGGCATCCTCCTAGCCACCAGCACTCCTAGAGCTTTTTCCCCAGGGCTGTTCTCCAACAGATCAGTTCCCAGTCTGTACTGATCCATGGGGTTGCTCCTTCCTGCATGCATTAGTGCCCAAGCTACACTGGCTTCCAGCCATGCCCCTGCAGAGAGTAGCAAGGTTAGATGTCACATTTACTGTTATAGACTATCCCTAAAGAGCAGGATGTGATCATCCAGAGCAGACTGACTTTGAGCAATGTGAAGCTTCAAGAGAGATTCAGCTGCAAAACCTCAAGTTGCTGGTACACCTGCTCTGGTTTTGGCTGGGATAGAGAGCATTCTCCTTCTAGGGAGCCAGAATAGTGTTGTGTTTTGGACTTGGTATGGCAATTGGTATGGGAAGAATGTTGATAATATACTGATGCCTTTGGTTGTTGCTAGGAAATCAAGCACTTTGCCACTTCTCCTGCATTGCTGGTGTGCAAGTGCACAAGCAGCTGAGAGGGAGCATGGGCAGCACAGCTGACCCAAAGTGGCCAAAGGGACATTCCACACCACAGCCTGGCATGCTCAGAAGCTAAGCTGGGGCTAGCTGGCTGCAGGTGTGGCTCAGTGGCTGGTGAGTGATTGCATTGTGCATCACTTGTCTTGTCTTGGGGTTTATTCCTCTCTCTTTTCATTCTATTCCTTTTCATTCCTATGAGGATTATTACTATATATTGTTATTATTTTTAGCTATGAAACTGTTCTTATCTTGACCCAGGAGCTTTGGGGCTTTTTTCCTGATTCCCTTCCCCATCCCACTGGGAAGGGGGAGGAGTGAGCAAGTGGCTGCCTGGTGCTCAGTTGCCAGCAAGGGTTAAACCAGGACAACTGCCTCCATGCCCCAAAGCTTCAGCCCTCATCTCCAACTCCTGTGTCCTCCTCCTCAGCCCCCCAGTTCCTAGCACCCAGACCTTCCTCTGCATGGGAACCTGAGACACAGGACCTGGCAGAGCCTCAGGAATTACGGAGCAAGATCAGGAGGTGCTGCTGCCATAGGAGCAAGTTCCCATGCTCCAGATGCTTGATGGGAGGAGCTGGCCCAGCCAGGCCTGCAAGGAAATCCGTGTAGGAGATCAGACCAATTGTGCTTTGTGTTGTTCATGGTCAAACCCAGAAGCAAGGACCCAAAAATTAGCTCCTTCCATCTCAGGCCTACCTGGTCACTGCTGTGCACTGTGGAAAGGGCAACTGCCACCTTTCTTTTGCCCAACAGCAGTAGTCATTGCTTCCCAAGTAGCCATAGACTGGGAAAGCCCTTGAGGCAGCTGCTGACAACTGAGAGGACACTGAGCCCAGTAAGAACTCTGCTGGAATATCAAACATGCCTCACCATCCCCAGGCTCCTCAGAGGCCAGCACCAGTTTAAACTAAGAAGTACTCAGGCTCATTTAGGCTAAAAATATGAGTGAAGGGGTAACAAAAGCCTAGTGGACACATCTTCAGCAGCTCACACTCCAGCTGAGCACTGATACCTCTCCCAGCTCTGAATGGAGCTGCCAAGGCACATAGGGCAGAGTAAAACCAGACCACTCCGGGTTATTGCCCTCATGGAATCCTAGAATCCTAGACTGGTTTGGGTTGGAAGGGACCTCTGGAGCTCATCTAGTCCAACCCCCCTGCACTGGCCAGGGACATCCCCAACTAGAGCAGCTTGCCCAGAGCCCTGGCAAGCCTCACCTGCAATGCCTCCAGGGATGGGAACTCAACCACCTCCCTGGGCAACCTGGGCCAGTGTTCCACCACCCTCGTGGGGAGGAACTTCTTCCTAATGTCCAGTTTAAATCTACTCCTCTCCAATTTCAAACCATTGCCCCTTGTCCTTTCCCTGCAGGCCTTTGCAAACAGGCCCTCTGCAGCCTGCTTGGAAGTTCCCTTTAGGTACTGGAAGGTCACTTGTAGTTCCCCCCGAAGTCTTCTCTTGTCCAGGCTGAACAATGCCAGCTCCCTCAGCCTGTCCTCATAGCAGAGGTGTTCCAGCCCCTGAGCATTCTCGTGGCCTCCTCTGCACCTGCTCCATCAGCTCCATGGCCTTTGTGTGTTGAGGGCTCCAGAACTGGACACAGTATTCCAGATGAGAATGTGCCACATGAGCTGTGACCCAAAAGCATTTGAGCTTCTGCAGTTAGTGGCAGAAAGGATTGGGATGAGGAGCCCACTGGATGCTCCACCACACCAAGCAAAGAGGGGTGCAGGCCAAAGCTAGCACAAGTGAGGACTTCCTTCTCACTCTATGCCCCACTAGATCCACCTAGCACAACAACTCAAGGCTCTGAGACCAGCCAGGGATGCTTAGTTTGGTGAAAGAAAGGTTTGATCAATACATTTTATTCAGGTTTTATTTAGGCAGGGTTAAGGTGCCTGTCTAGACCTCAAGAGCAGGTGACTACCTAAGGGACCATTCCACACTCCCCACTAATCACGTCTATGCCTAGTAGGGCTTTGCAAAGGCTGGGTTGGGCTTCACAGCACTGCTTAGGGCAGGGTTGGGCTCCCTGGCAGGGCTTTGGCCAGGGTTAAGCTTCCTGCTGGTGCTTTGGGCTGAGATGGGCTCTCGCCAGCCTGTGCTCTGGCCAGGGCTGGGCTTATTGCCTGTGTTTTGGCTAGGGCTGGGCTCCCTGGCAGGGCTTTGCAAAGGCTGGGTTGGGCTGCATGCCAGTGTTTTAGCCTGTGCTGGGCTGCCTGCCAGTGCTTTACCAGGGCTGGGCTCCCTTGTACTCCTTTGGCCAAAGCACAGGCAAAGAGCCTAGCCCTGGCCAAAGCCCTGCCAGGGACACCAGCCCTAGCCAAAGCAGAGGCAGGGAGCCCTGTCCAGCCCAAAGCCCTGCCAGGGACCTCAGCCCTGACCAAACTGCTGCCAGGGTGCCCAGCCTAGCCCAAAGCACAGGCATGCAGCCCAACCCAGCCTTTGCAAAGCCCTGCCTGGGAGCCCAGCCCAGGCAAAAGCCCTGGCTGATAGCTCAGCCAAAAACCCTGCCTGGGAGCCCAGCCCAGGCAAAAGCCCTGTCTGATAGCTCAGCCCAGCCCAAAGCACAGGCACAGAGCCCAGCCCTGGCCGAAGCACTGCCAGTGAGCCCATTCCAGATCAAAGCACTGCCAGGGAGCTCAGCCCAGCCCAAAGCAGTGGCAAGCAGCCCAGGACAAAGCACTGCCAGGGAAGACCAACCCAGCCCAAAGCGCAGGCAGAAGGTTCAGCCCAGCCCAAAGCACAGGCAGAAGGTTCAGCCCAGCCCAAAGCACAGGCAGAAGGTTCAGCCCAGCCCAGCCCAAAGCACAGGCAGAAGGTTCAGCCCAGCCCAGCCCAAAGCACAGGCAGAAGGTTCAGTCCAGCCCAGCCCAGCGTGCAGGCAGAAGGTTCAGCCCAGCCCACCTTCTGCCCAGCCCAAAGCACAGGCAGATGGTTCAGCCCAGCCCAGCCCAGCCCAGCACGCAGGCAGAAAGCCCTGTCAAGCCCAAATCACTGCCAGGGAGCCCAGCCCAGCCCAAAGCAGTGGCAAGCAGCCCAGGGCAAAGCAGTGCCAGAGAGCCCAGCCCAGCCCAAAGCACTTACTCAGCTCAAGGCTTAGACAGAGAACCCAATCCAACCAAACCTTTACAAAGCACTGCCAAGGAGCCCAGCCCTGGCCTCACTGTTTCCACTTCAGACTTTCCTTTGGCTTTTAATCTTCTGCCTTCCCAAGTATTTGTCCCTCCTTCTCCTCTCCCTCCAGGAGCCAATGCTAGCAAGAGCCCCCTCACAGATGCTATTTAAGCAAAGCTGGCTACCTTCCCCTGCCCTAAAATGACCAACCCACATGGACTTGCAGTACCAAACAGATTAGACTGAGACTGTGTAGACCAAAACTTCTTTATTGATGACACTTTTTCTCTATCTTTGGTATGCAGGTGCCAGAGGAAGTTATTCCCAGCTGATGGACTGGACTATGAAGTCCCCTTGTGTATCAAAGTAGTCAAAGACAGGGAGAGCAAGCCTGTTTGGGAAGGTGAACTGGTGGCCTGGCAGGTGGACTGTCAGATCATTTTGGTTGACAGTGAAAGCAATCTGCAATGCAAATGGAAAAAGTCAGAGAACATCTCTGCCAAGACACCCTGAAGCCTTTCTCCTCCCCAGCATTGCTGTGCCAGCCTCTGCTCTGCAGGGGGAACATGCTCAGCAGCATAACCTGCTCTTCAACAGCAATGTTATTCTGGTCTCCCAAGAGATGCCTATTCCCAGCTCAGCTCAAGAGGAAGATCCCTTTCAGCTAGCTGGAGCTTGTACATGTCACCTCCACCCTCCATCACTGCTTAGAGCCCTGGATGGTGCCACTGGCCAAGCAGCAGAGGTCAGGCACCTCCTGAAGCCTGCAGGTGGGTGCCCTGGCTGAACAGCCTTGCTTCAGCAGGGCATGGACACAGAGCAGCCCAGGCCTCACCTCTGCTGTGCCTCCCTTCTGGAAAGGGAAGACAGTCTCCCTGTGTTCTGCACCCCACTCTTCCACCTTCTTGGAGTTGCACACGATGGTGTTCACATCCCCATGAGCATCGAAACGGGGGTTGAAGTGAAGGCCAAGGTTGGAGGCATCCTTCCCCAGATTCATCACAAAGCTGCACAGAAAGAAGACATCAATACCTGGTAGCATCTTGCTCATTGCCATGAGCATCTCTGGCTCTGTTGCTTGAAGCCCAGCTGAGGGCAACCAAAAAGAGAAATCTTTTAAGCTGTACTACTTCCCTAAAAAAAAAACAACAACCCCAACAATCAAGCCCCACAAAGAGTGCTGTGTCAGCAAGGGGCAATGTGGGGTGACAGGACCCCCAGAGCCATCCCCAGCACAGACACCACTTCCAAAAGAAAGGTTCAGCACTTAACCCTGACTAGGGAGTTCTACATCCAAACCAGCTCCCAAGGGGTCAGGTGCTTTTCACAGGTTTCCTTTCAGCCCCAAACAGTTAGTTGGAGCTGCACCCTGCCAGACAGCCACTGCCTTCTCCCTACCCTGCAGGCACAGCTGAACTAATGCCCATGCCATTGGCTATCCCAAAGCATCTGCAGTGGCAGGAGGAGGCAGTTTCCTAGCCCAAAGTTCACCTTGCCTCCAGGCCTCTTACTCAGATGAGAAGAGAAAGCCTATTATTTGGCAAGACAAAGCCCAGGAAGCTTCACTGTGACACTATCAAAGTTCAAAGGCAGTGGGAAGAGCTGGGACACATTTTCTGGAACATCACTAGTGCTGGTACAGCAGCTAGAGGCTCCATATTCCCCAGCAACAGGCCCTGGACATCCAATGGTAGGACAAGAGGGAATGGGAGCAAGTTGGACCACAGGAGGTTTAGTATTAACATGAGGAGGAACTTCTTTCCAGTGCAGGTGCCAGAGTGCTGGCCCAGGCTGCCCAGGAGGCTGTGGAGTCTCCTTGTCTGGAGCCATTGCAGAGCTGCCTGGACACATTGCTGTGTGAGCTGGTCTAGGTGCTCCTGCTCTGGCAGGGGGGTTGCACTAGATGATCTTTCTAGGGCCCTTCCAACCTCTGACATACTGGGATACTGTGGACAAGGGCTGCTGGCTGCTGCAGAGGCTTCTGTGGGGGCTCCAGCCACCCTGATCCCTGCAGGGTTAGGAGCACATTGCTACTCACTCCCACCTGCCCACTTTCCCCCTCTCCAGCACCTAACAGGCATCTCCACAGGATAAGAGCAAACTTCAGCAGCCTTAGAGCTCCCTGCTGCAACATGCAGCCTTGCCATTTACACCATTTGAACTAGAGCTCAAAGCAGCCAAGACTTGCCAGCTGCTTGGCCTCTCACCCAATGATGTCCCAGCTCCTGGGCCATCTTGGTGCAGGGGAGAGGATGTGGCTGTGGGGGTGATCTCAACCCTCTCCCCTGCAGTAGAGAGGATGTGGTCACTGCCAGGGCATGCAGCTGGAGCTCCACATCTGCTTTGGCTTAGCCCCTTGGCACTAGCCTTGGTCTGCGACTTGCATTAGGCCATGACTCACTGGCAAGCACTGCTGGGGTTAACCCCTTCCAGAGCTGCTCCTCTCCCACCCAAGGGAGGGAGAAGAGAACTCAGGCATGCCTGAGCAGCAGAGCACAGCTTAGCTTACCTCTTGGCACTTGGAGCAATCTTCCCCTTGACAGTGAGGCGCTGGCCAGGCTTCAGCCCCAGGTTGGTGCATACTGGTCCCTGTGGAACACAGAGGCACAGACATCAGCTCAGTACCTGCTGGCTCACTTGCTCTGCTTTGGCAGCCCTCATTGCTTGGGATGGCAGGAGAGACAGGGAAGCTCCCTTCCCTCAGGACATCCCAGAGAAGTTACTCCAGTCACATGGGGCATGCCCCTGATTTCCCAACCTTTCTCTTGTTGCTCTCAACAGATCTGCATGTCACAGCAGTGAAATGGGAAGCTCCTGCAAGCTCCCATCACACCCACCCCATCCCAAACACACCCCTGTGCCTTGTGGGCTTCACATCATCCCACACAAGCTTGGGGATCATCCCACAAGTGCAAGGATGTAGCTTCCACTCCTTTCTCCTGGCTTGGATTTGAACTTCAAGCCTTGCCTGGGTCCAAGGGCTCAGATACTTAGCTCCCCAGCTGCCACGGACTTGGGGTTTTATTTCAGACTCAGCATTCACAAGAACATTCTCCTGCTCTATGGACACAACTTTTCCCCTGCTTTCTCTAGGGGAACTGATACACCCTAGCAGACCCATCTGTACTCATGATCCAGCAGAGGCAGGATCCCAGGAATACTAAGAATCTTTCCTCCATCCCACTTGAATAAGCCTGCACTTGGGACACTTCCTTGAGTCTAGTGAAAGACTTTAACCAAAGAAGTGCAATCACTCTTCTGACACAAGCAGCCCTTGACTCTCACAGAATGATACCTCTGTGGAGCACATTTCCTCGCAGGAAAGGGAGAGAGAATGACTCAGTGACTCATGAAAACTTCAGCCAGGAAGCAAGCAGCAAGGCTGCCCAGAAGAGATGCTCAAAGAGCAAGAAACATCACCAGAGCTTCTTCCCCAGAGCAGAGCTGCTGTAAAACAGGTTACCCTAGCTTGGGAGCCAGCCCAGCAAGGACCCCCCCCCCAAAGAGATCCTGCAGAGGAAAAAACCCTCACTCTTGCCAGAGCAAGGAACAACAGCCACCCGTGTGTGAGAAATGCAGCAGGGAGCCTTCCTTCCCAGCAGCAGGCACCTGGCTCGAGCAGACCCAGGCTCTGAGGAGCAGGTGGAGGAGGGCAGTGCAAGTCCCTTCAGCCCAAGCCAGCACATTCCCTGCAGTGCCACTGCATGAAGCAGCACCTGCAGCAAAGCTGCCAGGCACCAGCTGCCCCAGCCCCTGCTCTACTCACGCAAGCCATGGTGCTGCTCTGCAGGCGAGGGCTCCTCTCCACCGAGGTGCAACAGTCCCAGCAAGTAGCTGCACGGACCCCACCCTTGCCTTTAAATAGCTGGAGAGCTCAGTGCTCCCAGCCCCTCTCCATCCCCCCTGCCAATCAGAGCGAGGAAAGCGGGGGAGGGTTTGCTTTTGGGGGGAGGGAGGACCTACCAGGCACAGCTGCCTCCTCCCACCCTCAGCCAGGCTCCTCTCCAGGATGCTAAAGCCAGCCCTGCTTCCAGGAGAAGATCCAGCTGCGTGTGGCCATGAAGCCAATGGAAAATAGTTTTACAATGAGTGTTTGACTAGCCAAAGCTTTTATCCCACATGGAAAATGGTCAGATTGTTATAAATTTCATTAAGAAATTTTTATTAATGAAAAGAATTTATTCCAAAGTAGATTCTGCAAGCAGGCGCAGCGCTGGGTGACAGGGAGCCTATGCTCCACAAAACTGCCACACTCGATACCCGAACAGCCCTGCTTTTATTGACCCCTTCTTCCTGATTTCACAACCCCTTTCTTAGTCCTTTACGCATGTTCAAGTTGTTGCTTGGGGTCTTTTCCTGCCTTCTGGTGGTCTTTTGGATAAAGTAAGAAGTCTTGTTATCTTCTTGCTCCATGGCAGATCCTCCTGGAATTGTTTTTCTTGTAACCTTATCAGTTTTCTTGCAGCCTCAGCGTGGGCGTTTCCTGCTTGAAAGTCTGCTTAGGTACACAGATTGATAAGTGGCACATATCTTAAACATTTGTATATTGCTACAAAACAATGAATGTTTTATCTCAAGATGGATTGAGAGTTGGCAGGAAGGGTCTGGAAGGAGAGCTGGGCTGTTCAGCTCTGGCTAAACCAGGAGCAGGAGAGAAATCACGGAGTGCACACAGTGCTTCAGAATGGCTCTGTGGCCCAGCTGAGAGCCCAGGAGCAGAGTACTCTGGCTGGATCCAGGCTCACTCAGCTTCACTCTCAAGCCTTGCTGTGCCCAGAAGCTGCCCTGCTGCTGCCTCAGCCCTTAGCACCTTACCACACACACAGAGAGGAACCTAAGGAGGGAAACCCAGCCCTTGTTGTGCAGAACCCCTAGCCACCCTCAGAGCAACGCAGCTCTTCTTGGTGGTAGGGCACAGCAAGCCAGGAGGAAGCCTTCTTGGAGGGGTGGGGAGGAATTATCCAGGAAAGAGACAGTGCCTGGCTCTTGCACCCACCCTGGGCACACCTTGTGGGCTGAGGAGCAAGGGGTGGGGGCCAAATGCTCTATCACAATAAGCCAGGGGATCTCTATGTCTTTTATCTGCCTCCATGTTCTCTCTGCGGCGAGGATGATTCACTGCCAGCGAAAGGACTCCTCTGGAAAAACTTACCCAATTACTACATGGCTCCACTCTAATTACACTGAAAGAGGAGGGGAAAAAATGCAGGCAATGTGCCAAGCCTGTGGCTTAGAGCTCTCCTTGTCTTGCATATTTGCCTCTAAATCACAAGACACGCTGTGATTTCCTCAAGAGGCCCAGAACTGAAACTCACGCAGACACTTTCTGCTTCTCTTTCCATGAGGCACATCGGTTCCATCTCCTGAGGATGTGACAGTCCCCAGCCCTTTCATCCCCATCAAGCACAAGCCCAGAGGATGTTAATCCTGGGTGTGATGCCATCAATGCCAGGAGAGGTAGGAGGGAGGTGGGAAGGTGTCCTTGCTAAAGCCTTGCTGGCAATGGAGCAGAGCCAGGCCATTCCTCACTCCTTCCCCCCACCATGGCTCGGGGAGGAGAGCTGAAAGAGAAAGGTAAAACTCCTGGGTTGAGATAAGAATAGTTCAATAAATAAAAGAAAATTCAATATAATAATAACTAAAAACAGAATCCTCATAGGAATGAAAAGGAATAGAATG